>ML318512.1:5469-85528 GCA_005239505.1 Nicotiana paniculata
TAGGAACACATGGTCGGGTTCTTTTAGGGATGGATAGACTTGTAAATTGATTCATCGACTTATAACTTATTTAGATGCATCGATGAATATTAAAAACAAAACGTTTTGCCCTATATCGATTAATATAAAAAATAAAACGTCTCGATCAACAATAGAATAATATTATATTGGTTTATCAATTGATTAATTATTCGTACGTAGTAATGTATAAGATTTATTTTTTAGGTAACTAAATATTTTATTTATCACCAAAGAAACTTTACAAAACTAGTAGCCAACTAACACAATTAGCTACTCAAATGTTGTTCATCCTCTATAAATAACTAGAATCTAAAAGTATTAATTCTTTCTCTAGTTTTTGCAGAAGCTCTAATACTACAAATACAAGCAATTTCTCTAGCTATTGATTCACTATTTCTATATGTTTTCTCAAATACTCTCATGTTTCTCTCTATCCATATACTATGAACATATTCTGTATATAGCATCTTGAATATCTTTGCATTTGCTGTTTTCCCTTTTGCTCGTTTAAGTATCTCCAATTGATGTTGCTGCCATCCTCTTGATGTCATTGGTTTCCCTTGTGCCCATTTGTTAACTCTATGCCAAATTTCTTTAGCAAGATCACAGTCCATGAATAAGTGCTCATGTGTTTCATCAGCTTTTCTACACATTACACATTGAGTATCCATTACCAATCCCCATTTTACTAACCTATCAGTCGTTAGTAACCTGCTTCGTAGTTGCAACCACAATGTGAATTTTGCTTTGGGACAAGCTGCATTATTAAACATCATATCTTTCCATGGTACTCTTGCATCCTGACCGATCATCTGGACATAAATTTGCCTTGTTAAGCTCTTTCCTTTCTTGAATCTCCACTGCGTCCCTTCAAACACTTTCCCGGCCTCCATGATCTTCCTTATCATCCATCATGCTTGTTTTGGTATTACCACTGTTTCAATTGCTTGAACCTTTATATAGTATGCATGACTCCACTTTATCCACAACTTGTCTTGTTTCTGAGAGAGGTTCCAAAAATTCTTTGCTATAGCAGCTTTGTTCCACTTCTGTAAATTTTCCAATCCCAATCCTCCAACACTCTTTGGAGCACAAACTCTTTCCCATGCCACTAAAGATTTCCTACTGATAGTATTACATCCTAACCATATATAGTTGCGGCAATAGGCTTCAATGGTTTTTAGAACTTTGGTAGGAAGTATGAAAAGTTGAGCCCAATAAGCTTGGACACCAAATAGAACTGTCTGCACCAATTGCACTCTTCCACCATAAGATAAATTCGTTGTTGTCCATGTTGATATCCTTGATACTATCTTTTCAATTAGTGGTTGCCATTGCACTAGAGACAGCCTCTTCGTTGACAATGGAACCCCTAGGTATTTAAATGGTAGCTCACCTTCAGTCAGACCAAATTCCTTCACAATTCTGTCTCTGTCTACTTTATTCACTCCTCCAAAATATATTGAACTCTTTCCCAGATTTTCTTTGAGTCCTAAAACTGCTGAGAACTGATTGAAACATTGTTCTAGTGCCACCAATGATGCCATGTCACCTCTAGCAAATAGTAATAAATCATCAGCAAAACACAAATATGTTATTGCTAATTTTGAACATCTAGGATGATAATGGAACTCTGTCTCCTTTGTTATCCCCCTTAGACTCCTGCTCAAGTACTCCATTGATATAACAAATAGAAAAGGAGACATAGGGTCTCCTTGCCTAAGACCTTTAGCAGCATCAAAAGGCATTGCAGGTTCACCATTAATCAGAATTGTATAGTTGACTGTTTTAATACACTTTAGGATCCAGTTGATAAATTTTGTAGGAAATTCCAACTCCGCCAGAACTTGTTCCAAATATATCCATTCCACTGAATCATAAGCTTTTTGTAGGTCTATCTTGATCATGCTCCTAGGTGACACATGCTTCCTTGTATAAGCTTTCACTAGTTCATGTGCCAGAATGATATTATCCCCAATCTTTCTCCCTGGTATGAATCCTGCTTGTGACTCACTTATTATAGAAGCAATGAATTTTTGAATCGTTGCTGCTACAACTTTTGATATCAGCTTATACATAATTGTGCAACAGGCTATTGGTCTGTACTCCTTCACTGTTCTGGGCTTATCATTTTTGGCAACAATGTAATAGTTGTGAAATTGATGGCTTTGTATAACTTCCCAGTGGTGAACAATTCTTTTACTGCTTCACATACATCTTCCTTAATGGTACCCCATGCTTTCTTAAAAAAAGTAGCATTGTATCCATCAATCCCAGGAGCTTTATATTCACCTATGGACTCAAGACCTTGCTGGATTTCCTCTTCAGAGACAGGAGCAATTAGTGCTAGTTTCTGTTGCTGATTCGGTGTTGGTCCACCCTTCATATTGATCTTGTTGATGGCTGGTAATTCTTTTGCTGAAGTTCCCATTAAAGACTTATAAAATCTCACTATCTCCTCTTGGATTTCTTTTGGATCTTTAAGATCTCTTCCTTCTAGTGATGTGATCTCCTTGATGGTTTTTCTTTGGCTTCTCTCCTTTATCACAGCTGAGAAATATTTTGTATTTGAATCCCCTAATTGGATCCATTTTGCTCTTGACTTCTGTTTCATGATGTTCTCCTCTATCATGGACCATTTTTCCAGATTCTGCAATGTTATCCTTTCATGTTCCATCAGATTATCTGTCCAGTTTTGTCACGACCCGATTTACCCTCCGAAGGCATCGTGATGGCGCCTAGTCTCTATGACTAGGTAAGACTAATAGCGGAAAAAGACATATTAAATAAAAGCAATAGAAATAAAGACGAAATAAGTTAGTCCACCATGAAAAACATCGCCACTTGGCGCATACAAAATACAACTTTTCCCAAAACCCGGAACATCACTTTAGTCACAAGCTCTGTCTCAAAATAGCTCTATACAACGAGAGGAAATTTACATGAAAAGGGAATCTATCTAAATCTTGAGTGGAAGGTGACTCGAAGGACTCTGCGGACGCGGCAGAATTACCTTTCGGTCTCCTAAAGCTGTTGCTCGGACCCCTACCCACAAAACTGAGCGCTGGTACCTGGATCTGCACACGAAACACATGTGCAGGAAAGGGCATGAGTACACCACAAATTAGTACCCAGTAAGTGCCAATCCTAACCCCAGTCGAGTAGTGACGAGGTTAGGTTAAGGCTCTACTGAATTTTTATAGTAAAACAGTATAAAAATAATGTAAACAGAGAGATGTAACAAGTTGAGGAAAATCAGTAGAAACAATGAGCAAAAAGGAAATAATAACAGGGAGCCCTCGGCTCAGCACAACATATATCACAGTAATAAGTATGCAATGAAGTACAGGGGGAAACCTCCCGGAATCTCGTCTGTAGACCCAATTTAAATATGCAATGCAGTACAGGGGAGAAAGCTCCCGGAAGCTCATCCGTAGTCCCAATTTAAATATGCTATGCATTACAGGGGGAAATCTCCCGAAATCTCTTCCATAGTCCCAATTTAAATATGCAATGCAGTACAGGGGGAAAGCTCCCGCAATCTCGTCCGTAGTCCCAATTTAAATGTGCAATGCAGTTCAAATACATGATACAATTTTTTAATTTAAAACAGTTCAGGAAAGGTCACAGCCAAAATATGGATAAACTACCTAAGCACGGTACATAAATAATAACTAGGGAAAAATTCAAGTAAAACAGGTAGGCATGTTATTTCCTAATCTAAACTACATAGTCGATATAGGAATCAGTGAAATAGGAGTGAAATGATTTAAGTCATGGAGAAAAATGGAGTTTTTGCAACAATGGCCTGTGTACGTACTCGTCACCTCACGCATACGGCGCCCAATCAACATAAGAAGTATTACAACAGCCTAGGGGAAGTCCCCAACATAGAGTTAGGCAAGTCACTTACCTCGACTGCGCTACTCAACTCGAAACCACGCTCTTGCCAGGAGTATCCGACTCCGAATGGGCCAAATCTATTCAATTCGATTGCATAATGTAAATATCACTTTAAGGAATCAAAATAGCTAATAAGTTCGAGGCTAATACGCAAATTTAGGAAAATCGCCCAAAAAATCCCCCGGGCCCACGTCTCGGAATCGAGTGAAAGTTACAAATTTAGAACACCCATTCACTCACGAACTCACTCAGACAAGAATCATCGATAACCGACGATAAAATCCTATTAAATTCTCGGATTTTCTAATTAGGGAAACTTTTTCCCATTTTCATGATTTTTCACCTAGATCCCATAATTGCATGGAAGCAATGGCCATAGATTAATGATATACAAAGGGAATAGGGTTAGGAATCGTTACCTATGAAGCTTATCCTCAAAACTCACTCCGAATCGCCCACACCCGAGCTCCAATTGATTTTTTTGAAGTTATGAAATTCAAGCTCTCGAATATGATATAACTGCCTAGAGATTTCCGCACCTGTGCCCCTTGGACTGCACCTATGGTCCCGCACCTACGAAAATTCCATCGCAGGTGCGAAAACCCACCAAAAGGTCTGGGGCCGCACCTGCGGCTGCGCATCTACGAAAAACCAAACGCACCTACGAGGAGTGGCTGAATTGGCCAAGTCCGTATGTGCGAGCCCCTCGCTCGCACCTGCGTGTCCGCACCTGCGGAAGGTCCATCGCAGGTGCGAGACACCAGAACCAGCAATGGTTCAGTTGTTCTTCCAAGTTCTAAATTCACCTGTTGAGCATCTGAAACATCCCCGAGGCCCCCGGGACCTCAACCAAACTTACCAACCAGTCCTAATACCTTATCCAAACTTAGTAGAGCCTCCGAAAAATATCACATAACACCAAAATCACAAATTATACATGGATTCAAGCCTAAGGACTTATGCAATTTTCAAAACCTACAACCGATGCCGAAACACATCAAAACTAGCCCGAATGACCTCAAATTCTACACACAGATCCCAAATGATAAACGGACCTACAGCCAATCTCGAAATTCCATTCCGAGCCCGATATCAAAATTCCACCTATCGGCCGAAATAGCCAAAATTCTAACTTTCGCCAATTCAAGCCTAAATCTACTACAGACGTCGAAAGCACACTCCGGACACGCTCCTAACTTTGAAATCACCCAACGGAGCTAACGAAGTCGACAAAATTTTATTCCGGACCCGTCTTCCCATAGTTCCAACTATGGTCTGATTTCTAAGGCTTAAACTCACATAGAAGGACTATGTGTCCAAAAACTCTCCGAATTTCACCACTCAATGTTCCAACAAGTCCCAAAAGAAGAAATAGACATGGGGAAAGCAGTTATTAGGGGATCGGGGCGCTAACTCTCAAAACGACCTACCGAGTCGTTACATTCTCCCCCTCTTAAGAAAATCGTTCGTTCTCGAACGAGTATAGAGACATACCTGAAGCCGTGAAAAGATGAGGGTAATGACTGCGAATATCCAACTCGGTCTCTCAAGTCGCCTCCTCGACTGGCTGACCCCTCCACTGAACCTTTACTGACGCAATATCCTTTGACCTGAGCTTTCTGACCTGTCTATCCAAAATAGCTACTGGCTCCTCAACATATGTTAAATCCTGGTCCAACTGGACTGAACTGAAATCCAAAACATGAGTCGGGTCACGGTGATACTTCCGAAGCATGGAGACGTGGAATACCGGATGAACTCCTGCTAGGTTAGGAGGCAGGGCTAGCTCATAAGAAACCTCCCTACCACGTCGTAACACCTCAAAAGGGCCAATAAATATCGGACTCAGCTTACCCTTCTTCCCGAACCTCATGACTCCCTTCATAGGCAATACCCAAAGCAAAAACCGATCACCATCCATAAATTCCAAATCACGAACCTTCCGGTTGGCATAACTCTTCTGCCTGGACTGAGCTGCGCGAAGTCTCTCCTGAATCACCTTCACCTTGTCCAGGGCATCCTGGACCAAATCTGTACCCAACAATCGGACCTCGCCCGACTCAAACCATCCCACTGGGGACCGGCACCGTCTACCATACAAAGCCTCATACGACGCCATCTGAATGCTGGACTGGTAGCTGTTATTATAAGCAAACTCTGCAAGTGGAAAGTATCGGTCCCATGACCCCCCGAAATCCATCACACAGGAATGGAGCATATCTTCAAGAATCTGAATCGTGCGCTCGGATTGCCCGTCCGTCTGAGGGTGAAAGGATGTACTCAACTCTACTCTGGTGCCTAGCTCCTGCTGAACGGCTCTCCTGAACCGGGAAGTGAACTGTGTACCTCTATCTGAAATGATAGATACTGGAATACCGTGGAGGCGAACAATCTCCCTGATATAAATCTCCGCCAACCTCTCGGAGGAGTATGTAGTTAAAATAGGAATGAAATGGGCTGACTTAGTCAGCCGATCCACAATCACCCAAATAGCATCGAACTTCTTCAAAGTCCGAGGAAGTCCAACCACGAAGTCCATGGTGATCCTCTTCCACTTCCACTTTGGAAGCTCAATCTGCTGAAGTAACCCTCTCGGTCTCTGATGCTCATATTTGACTTGCTGACAGTTGAGACACTTGGCCACAAACTCCACTATATCCTTTTTCATCCTTCTCCACCAATAGTACTATCTTAGATCCTGGTACATCTTCGCGGTACCCGGATGAATGGAATACCGAGAGCTATGGGCCTCCTCAAGAATCAACTCCCGAAGCCCATCCACATTGGGGACACAGATCTGACACTGCACCCTCATCACAACATCATCTCCTATAGTCACATCCCTGGTATCACCTCGCCGAACCCTGACTTGAAGAACCAGAAGGTGGGGATCATCACACTGGCGCTCTCGAATGCGGTCATAAAGAGAAGACCGAGCTACCAGACAAGCTAAAACCCGACAAGGCTCCGAAAGATTCAACCTCACGAACTGAATGGCTAAGGACTGAATATATAAGGCTAAGGGCCTCTCAACTTCCGGAAGATATGCCAAACTCCCCAAAATCTTCGCCCAACGACTTAAGGCGTCGGCCACCACATTGGCCTTCCCCGAGTGGTATAATATAGTGATGTCACAGTCCTTTAGCAACTCCAACCATCTCCGCTGGTGCAAATTGAGGTCCTTCTAATTGAATATGTGCTGCAAACTCAGGGGATCGGTGAAAATCTCAAAGGGAACACCGTATAAATAATGATGCCATATCTTCAGGGTGTGAACAATCGTTTCCAACTCGAGATCATGAATTGGATAGTTATTCTCATACACCTTCAACTGTCTGGATGCGTAGGAAATCACCCTACAGTCCTGCATCACACGGCTCTGAGGCCAATCCTCGAAGCATCACAATAGACGGTATAGGAACCTGAACCCGTAGGCAATACCAACACTGGAGCTGAAGTCAGGGTTGTCTTGAGATTCTGAAAGCTCTCCTCACACTCCTCAGTCCACCTGAACGGAGCACCCTTTTGAGTTAACCTGGTCATCGGTGCTGCAATGGATGAAAAATCCTCCACAAAACGGCGATAGTACCCAGCCAAACCAAGGAAACTGCGAATCTCCGTAGCTGATGACAGTCTAGGCCAACTCTGCACCGCCTCCTCCTTCTTCGGATCTACCTTGATCCCATCCCAAGACACTATGTGGCCCAAGAATGCCACTGAGTCAAGCCAGAACTCACATTTAGAGAATTTTTCATACAATCTCTTCTCCCTCAAGGTCTGAAGCATTCAAATGCTGCTCATGATCTTCCCGTGATCGGGAATACACCAGGATGTCGTCAATAAATACAATGAAGAAGTAATCAAGATAAGTCCGGAACACACTATGCACCAAATGCATAAAAGCTGCTGGGGCATTGGTCAGCACGAATGACATAACAAGAAACTCATAGTGGCCATATCTGGTCCTGAAGGCAGTATTTGGGATATCCGGCTCCCGAATCTTCAACTGATGATAGCCAGAACGCAAGTCAATCTTGGAGAATACCCTGGAACCCTGTAGCTGGTCGAATAAATCATCAATGCGAGGCAAAGGGTACCTATTCTTCATGGTGACCTTGTTCAACTGCCGATAATCAATACACATGCGCATAGAACCATCCTTTTTCTTCACAAATAATACTGGAGCACCCCAAGGGGATACAGTGGGTCTGATGAAACCCTTATCAAGAAACTATAGTAACTTCTCCTTCTACTCCTTCAACTCAGGAGGAGCCATACGGTAAAGAGGGATAGAAATGGGTTGAGTTCCCGACAAGAAATCAATGCTGAAATCAATATCTTTGTCGGGCAGCATACCCGGAAGATCAGCTAGGAATACATCAGGAACGTCCTCTCTACTGGAACTGACTCAACTGGAGGGGTATCAACACTGACATTTCTCACATAGGTCAAGTACACATCACACCCTTCTCAACTATCCGCTGGCCTTAAGGAATGAAATGACCCTGTGGGGAGTATACTCTAAGGTACCCCTCCACTCAAATCTCGGCAAGCCTGGCATAGCCAGCGTCACGGTCTTAGAGTGACAATCAAGAATAGCATAATGGGGCGACAAGCAGTACATGCCCAAGATAACATCGAAATCTACCATGCTGAGTAATAATAAATCAGCCCTGGTCTCAAAACCACTAAGAGAAATCAAACACGACTGATATACGCGGTCCACAACTAGAGAGTCTCCCACAGGAGTAGATACTTAGACATGGGAACTCAAAGAATACTGAGATATCCCCCAATGTGGAGCAAAATAAGAGGACACATATGAATACGTAAAGCCTGGATCAAATAATACTGATGCATCCCTATGGAAGATAGGGACAATACCTGTGATGACTGAGTCTGAAGAAACAGTCTCGGAACGGGCTGGAAGATCATAGTATCTGGCCTGGCCTCCCCCTCTAGAGAAACCTCTACCTCCCCTACCCCCACCTCGAGCTAGCTGAGGAGTTGGAGCGGCAACTGGGGCTGGAAGAATAGTCTGAGGACTCGGCAGAGCATGTAGAGGCTGATAAGACTGTGGAGGCGCACCCCTCCTGGCCCTGGGGAAATCTCTAATCAAGTAACGAGTGTCACCATACTCAAAACAACCCCTCAGAGGACGCTGCAGCTGAGACTGAATAGGAGCTGGCCTGAAATAGCACCTCGAATTGGAGGCATGCTGGATACTGCCGGTGCATAATAGAACTCCTAAGGCCTAGGAGGAACTGGAATACTGTTGGCTGCTGGAAGGGCTGAATGAACAGGGCAGCCCACAAAGCCCCTACCGTGATGTGCTGCTGGTGCACGAGCTCCTAAAAAATAGCCAGTCTCTCGAGACCTCTTGGCCTCCCTCTCCTCTCTGTCCCAGGCGAACATGCCCTCTACTCTCCTGGAAATACTCACTGCCTACTGGTAAGTGATATCCATCTCCAACTCTCTGACCATACTGGTCCGAATAGTAGGATGGAGTCTTTCGATGAAGCGGCGAACCCGCTCTCTGACTATGGCAACCAAGGCTAGGGCATGCCGAGCTAACTCACTGAAATAGACTGCATACTCTGACACAGTCATAGTACCCTGGTGCAACTTCTCAAACTCCATGCGCCAAGTATCCTTGAGGCTCTGAGGGACATACTCTCGCAAAAACATCTCTGAAAACTGAGTCCAAGTGAGTGAGGCTGCTTCGTCTGGACTACTCAACTCATAGGCCCGCCACTACTGATATGTCGTTCCCCTCAGCTGAAAAGCGGTGAAAGAAACCCCACTGGTCTCCACAATGCCCATAGTGTGGATAATACGATGACACTCCTCGAGAAATCCCAGAGCGTCATCTGAAGCTAGTCCGCTAAAAGTAGGTGGGTGGTACTTCTTGTACCTCTCAAGTCTGAGCTGCTCGGCCTCAGAAGCTGTTGCCCTAGCATCATGCTGAACTGGAGCCGCTGGGGGCATAGAAATATACTCCGGGGCCTGATCAACCTGGCCCCTCTGATAAGGAGTGCGGGCTGCGGGAGTCTATGCCCTTTCCCCGGCCTGAGATGTAGCGGGAGCTATCGAAAATAGTCCAGCTTGCGCTAGAGTATTGAACATGCTCATGAACTGAGTGAAGGTCTCTTGCAAGGATGGAGCAGCAATAGGGACCTTCTGTGCCGGCTCTTCAGCTGGGGCTGCCATAGGCTCCTCTGTCCCTGCTCTTGCCGGTGCTCGGGCTGCACCGCGCGGTCGTCCTCTACCCTGACCCCGGCCTCTGGCAGGGGGCTCGGGTTCCAGGTCGTTGGTCCTCCCAGTACGGGTCCTCACCATCTGTGGGAAATAATATAATAGAATGTTAGAATCTTTTTGATGTCAATAACTCGCACTAAAAAGGAAATCAAAGAAATATGATTGTTCCTAACAGTCACATAGCCTCCCGAAGATAGATACGGGCGTCTCTACACCGATCCACGAGACTCTAATAAATCGGCTTGTGACTCCGATGAACCTAGACGCTCTGATACCAACTTGTCACGATCCGATTCCCCTTCCGAAGGCATCGTGACGACACCTAGTCTCTATGACTAGGTAAGCCTAATCATGGAAAAGCACATATTAAATAAAAGGAATAGAAATAAAGACGAAATAAGTGAGTCCACCATGAAAAACATCGCCACTTGGCGCATAAATTTTATACAACTTTTCCCAAAACCTGGAACATCACTTTAGTCACAAGCTCTGTCTCAAAATAGCTCTATACAACGAGAGGGAATTTACATGAAAAAGGAATCTTTCTAAATCTGGAGTGGAAGGTGACTCGAAGGACTCTGCGGACGCGGCAGAATTACCTTTCGGTCTCCTAAAGCTGTTGCTCGGACCCCTACCCACGAAACTGAGCACTGGTACCTGGATCTGCACACGAAAAACATGTGCAAGAAAGGGCATGAGTACACCACAAATTGGTACCCAGTAAGTGCCAAGCCTAACCCCAGTCGAGAAGTGACGAGGTCAGGTTAAGGCTCTACTAAATTTTTATAGTAAAATAGTATGAAAATAATGTAAACAGAGAGATATAACAAGCTGAGGCAAATAAGTTGAAACAATGAGCAAAAAGGAAATAATAACAGGGAGCCCTCGGCTCAGCACAACATATATCACAATAATAAGTATGCAATGCAGTACAGGGGGAAACCTCCCGGAATCTCGTCCGTAGTCCCAAATTAAATATGCAATGCAGTACAGAGGGAAAGATCCTAGAATCACGTCCGTAGTCCCAATTTAAATATGCTATGCAGTATATGGGGAAAGCTCCCGAAATCTCGTCCATAGTCCCAATTTAAATATGCAATGCAGTATATGGGGAAAGCTCCCGAAATCTCGTCCATAGTCCCAATTTAAATATGCAATGCAGTACAGGGGGAAAGCTCCCGGAATCTTGTTTGTAGTCCCAA
Organism: Nicotiana paniculata; assembly: GCA_005239505.1. Taxonomy (NCBI): domain Eukaryota; kingdom Viridiplantae; phylum Streptophyta; class Magnoliopsida; order Solanales; family Solanaceae; genus Nicotiana; species Nicotiana paniculata. Next base: position 16,854 of record ML318512.1, read on the forward strand.
TTTAAATATGCAATGCAGTACAAATACATGATACAATTTTTTTATTTAAAACAGTTCAGGAAAAGTCACATGCAATAAACTACCTAAGCATGGTACATATAGTAATAACTAGGGGAAAATTCAAGTAAAATAGGTAGGCAAGTTATTTCCTAATCTAAATTATATAGTCGATACAGGAATTAGTGAAATAGGAGTGAAATAATTGAAGTCATGGAGGAAAAATGGAGTTTTGCAACAATGGCCCGTGTACGTACTCGTCACGTCACGCACACGGCGCCCAATCAACATACACAGTATTACAACAGCCTAGGGGAAGTCCCCAACACAGAGTTAGGCAAGCCACTTACCTCGACTGTGCTACTCAACTCGAAACCACGCTCTTGCTACTAGTATCCGACTCCAAATGGGCCAAATCTATTCAATTCGATTGCATAATGTAAATATCACTTTAAGGAATCAAAGTAGCTAATAAGTTCGAGGCTAATACGCGAATTTAGGAAAATACCCAAAAAATCCCCCGGGCCTACGTCTCGGAATCGAGTGAAAGTTACAAATTTAGAACACCCATTCACTCACGAACTCACTCAGACAAAAATCATCGAAAACCAACGACAAAATCCTATTAATTCTCGAATTTTCTAATTAGGGAAACTTTTTCCCATTTTCATGATCTTAATTGCATGGAAGAAATGGCCATAGATTAATGATATACAAAGGGAATAGGTTTAGGAATCGTTACCTATGAAGCTTATCCTCAAAACTCACTCCAAATCGCCCACACCGGCGTTCCAATTGATTTTTTTGAAGTTATGAAATTCAAGCTCTCGAATCTGATATAAGTGCCCAGCGATTTCCACACCTGTGCCCCTTGGACTGCACCTGCAGTCCCGCACCTGCGGAAATTCCATCGCAGGTGCGAAAACCCACTAAATTTTCTGGGGCCGCACCTGCGGTCAATTGGCCGCATCTGCAAAAACCAACAACACCTGCGAGGATTGGGTGACTTGGCCAAGTCCGCACCTATGAGCCCCTCGCCCGCACCTGCAGAAGGTCCATCGCAGGTGCGAGACACCAGAACCAGTAATAGTTCAGCTATTCTTCCAAGTTCTAAATCCACCCGTTGAGCATCCGAAACATCCCCGAGGCCCCCGGGACCTCAACCAAACTTACCAACCAGTCCTAATACCTTATCCAAACTTAGTCGAGCCTACAAAACACATCACATAACACCAAAATCACCAATTATACATGGATTCAAGCCTAAGAACTGATGAAATTTCTAAAATCTACAACCGATGCCGAAACACATCAAAACTAGTCCGAATGACCTCAAATTTTACAGACAGGTCCCAAATGATAAACTGACCTACAAACACTCTCAGAATTTCATTCCGAGCCCAATATCAAAATTCCACCTATCTGCCGAAATCGCCGAAATTCTAACTTTCCACCAATTCAAGCCTAAATTTACTACATACCTCGAAAGTACACTCCGGACACGCTCCTAACTCCGAAATCACCTAACGGAGCTAACGAAGTCAACGGAATCCCATTACGGACCCGTCTTCCCACAGTTCTAACTATGGTCTGAATTCTAAGGCTTAAACTCACATAGAAGGACTATGTGTCCAAAAACTCTTCGAATTCACCACTCAATGTTTCAACAAGTCCCAAAAGCAAAAATAGACATGGGAAAAGCAGTTATTAGGGGGATCGGGGTGCTGACTCTCAAAACGACCTACCGGGTCATTACAAGTTTGAATGCATCTGCTTCTGTATCATCACTAACTCAATTCTGTATTTGTCTATTCTCTGTGTAAGGCCCTAAATTCCTCATTATTCAGTTGTTTGAACAATGGTTTGAGAGCCTTCAATTTCAGTCATACATCTTTCATCTTCCAGTTTGATAACTTCTGTTGCCATACCTTCTTCACAATAGTCAGGAACTTTTCATGATCAGCCCAGGAGTTGAAGAATCTGAATGGAACTTTAACGTCTCTCTGATTAGTCTGCAGCATAAACAACATTGGGTTGTGATATGAAATTAGTGGCACATCATATTCCATCACAATATGACCCCATTCCATCATCCATTCATGGTTGCCAAAAGCCCTGTCCAGTCTACTACAAATCGTCTCATTACTTTGTTGTTTATTGGTCCAAGTATAGTTCTCCCCATTCCATCTTACTTCATTAAGCAGTAAGTCATGAATGCATTCATTGAAATCCTTAATTTCCTCATATTAAACTGGATTCCAATATAGCCTATCTTGAGGGTATAACATTGCATTGAAATATCCTACTATTAACCATGGCATATTCATTCCTTGAGCCAGCACTCTAAGAATTTCCCACATACTCACATGTGTTTTACCCATATATGAAAGTTATAACACATGTTTTATTTGATGCTATTGTATTGACTTGACAATGCAGCAGTTGAGCTTCTTCTTTCAACTTAGTTACTTTATATAATTTGCTATCCCATAGTAACCAAATTCTTCCATTTTGAGAACTCCTATAATTATTCTGAAATCCCCAATTAGGAGCCACAGTTGATGTCACAGTTGTTGCTTTGTGTTCTTTGACTTTAGTTTCTGTTATTCCCGCTAGAATAATATGTCTTGACTATATATATATTCTCAGTTCCTTCTGCTTGTACTTTTTATTTTCCCTTCTTACATTCCAAAATAACCAATTCATGTTAACAACTGATTCCACTTCCTTTGTCAGGAGGTGCTGATTTGGATCCACCATGCTCTCTATTCAACACTTCAAACCCATTATTTATTGGTACAGAACATAAAATTGGGAATTCCTGTAAACTAAGCTCTGGCATCCTGACTACTGTTTTTCCTTTATCAAGATTATTGAATGCATTCTCTGCACTTTTTTGTTGACCCTGCACCGTATCATTTGTTTGTTCCTCAACAACTTGTGTGTGATCTCCTTATGCTTTTATATTTCTTGTCTCTGTTCCTTCTTCTTGGCTTTCACTTTTATTGTTGTTATCTTGCTGCACTTTTGGTTGTTCTTTTGTCACGCATACTTGAACAGTTTTCTTGTGTCCTCCCTGTTTGATAGTTTGCTCTTCATTCCTTCTCTGTATCTTAGGACATACATGACCTATTACTTGACATTTATCACAAAATATTGGTTTCCAATCATATGCTACAGTCTGTTAAAATACTCCGCCATTGGGATCCATCACTTCAACTTCATCTGGCAAAGGTTTTGTCACATTAACCTCCAATATAATTCTAGCATATGACACACGCAATTGTTTGGCAGTGCACTCATCTACATACATAGGTATTCCTATAGCACTTGCAATCCTACTTAGTGAATTAATACCCCAACAATTCATTGGTAACTTTGGGAATTTAATCCATATTGGTATCTCAGTAGGAAACTCCTTATCAAAGTCAAAATCAACAGTCCAAGGCTTCAAAATGATAGGTCTATTATTAATAGTATAAGGTCCTGTACATAGAATCTCCTGCATTTATTCCTTAGACTTGAATTTGATGATGTAATACCCTTCTTCATGCATAAATAGATCCGGATCAACTATTTTGTTCCACTTAAGTTCAATGTATCTCCTCATTGCATTATACCCAGGACAATCCGTAATTACGTAAGCAATTAGGGCTCCTTTCCATTTTTCAGTCTCACAATCCACCTCCTCCTTTTACAATTGAATCACAACCTTTCCATCTACTAAATTAGGAGCAATATAGGATAGAGTCATACCATTCTCCACTGACCTATTCTTCTCAAACAGACTCGCCCATTTTTGTGTTGGTTGTTGTACTGTAGCATACAGTATTGCTCCACTGCCTTCGTGTGGGTTCTCTTCTTCAACTAGCTTTGAATCAGCTCTGGTTACTCCTTCTGCTTCATTTTTCTTCAATTGAACTAGATATAGGCTCAATTGAAGCTTCTTAGCTGCTGTAGTTCCCTTAGACGACTGATATAGTTCCCTTAGCTGCTGTAGTTCCCTTAGTCAGGAGATCAAATTCTAGTAATGTATAAGATTGATCATCAATTACAATGTAGTATATATGTGTGTATGAAATTACTCATATACTTAAATATAACTTAAAAAATTCTTTTACATTGATGCTATTATAATCTATTAAAAGCAATTACCTAGTTAATATAATATTTTGTAAAGATTATGCTTATAGTTTATAATTATTTATAATAGTCGCAGTTAAATAAAATAAATATTTATAGTTAATAATAATTTTTTGTAGTTTATAATAATTTTTTTAGCTTATAACATTTAAAAAAGAAAAAGAATTTAGTTTAAAAAAAAAGAAGAAAAACGACCAAAGTTGGTCGGTATTTGGTCAAACGGTCAAAACTTAATGTACCCGACCAACGTTGGTTGCTAATTCTGAAATACAGAATGAAAAATGGGTTTCCACCCCATTTATATTATTTTCTTCCCCAAAATTTCTCTAACTCTCTCTGAATACCTTCCCTTCCCCTTCTCTATTTCCCTCACACAAATCCCATTCCCCACCCCGCGTAGCCACCACCGTCGCCGGACGGACTGCCGCCGCTCTCTCTCCTTCTCCACCTAAAAAAATCAAGGTTTGAATTACAACCCATTTCTTTGTTATTTCTAATTTTTGTTTCAATTATTTCAACATTGTATTTTATTATTTCAATTATTGTTTCAATTCTTTGAACATTGTATTTTATTGAGGACTAGGGTTTAGGTCTTGTTTTAATTAGTTTTTTTAATTAATTTTATTAACTAATTAGTTTAATTAGTGTTGAATAGTTTAGTTATATTTGAATTATACTTTGTATTGTCTTGAATAGTTTAGTTAGAATCTAGCGTTTAGGTATGATTTGAATTTTTAAGATATGAATTGAACTTTTAGTTTATGAATTGAACTTTTAGTTTATCAATTGAAATTTTAGGATATGAATTGAAATTTTAGGATATGAATTGGACTTTTAGGATATGAATTGGAACTTTTAGGATATGAATCGGAAATTTTAGGATATGAATTGAACTTTAGGATATGAATTGAACTTTTAATTTATGAATTGGACCTTTGGATATGATTTGAATTTTTAGGATATGAATTGAACTTTTAATTTATGAATTGGACTTTTAGTTTATAAATTGAAATTTAGGAAATGAATTGAAATTTTAGTATATGAATTGGACTTTTAGGATAGAATTGGAACTTTTAGGATATGAATTGTAACTTTTAGGATATGAATTGAACTTTTAGGATATGAATTGAACTTTTAATTTATGAATTGGACCTTTTGGATATGAATTTAATTTTTAGTTTATGAATTAAACTTTTTGGATATGAATTGAACTTTTAGTTTATGAATTAAACTTTTAGTTTATATATTGAAATTTTAGGATATGAATTGGACTTTTAGGATATGAATTTGAACTTTTAGGATATGAATTGAACTTTTAGGATACGAGTTGAACTTTTAATTTATGAATTGAACTTTTAATTTATGAATTGGACCTTTTGGATATGAATTGAATTTTTAGTTTATGAATTGAACTTTTAGGATATGAATTGAAATTTTAGGATATGAATTGGACTTTTAGGATATGAGTTGGAACTTTTAGGATATGAATTGGAACTTTTAGGATATGAATTGAACTTTTAATTTATGAATTGGACCTTTTGGATATTAATTAAATTTTTAGTTTATGAATTGAACTTTTAGTTTATAAATTAAAATTTTAGGATATGAATTGAACTTTTAATTTATGAATTGGACCTTTTGGATATTAATTAAATTTTTAGTTTATGAATTGAACTTTTTGGATATGAATTTAAATTTTAGTTTATGAATTGAACTTTTAGTTTATAAATTAAAATTTTAGGATATGAATTGAAATTTTAGGATATGAATTAAACTTTTAATTTATGAATTGAACTTTTAATTTATGAATTGGACCTTTTGGATATGAATTGGACCTTTTAGATATGAATTGAATTTTTAGTTTATGAATTGAACTTTTAGGATATGAATTGGACTTTTAGGATATGAATTGGAACTTTTAGGATATGAATTAACTAAAAAAATATTAGGATATGAATTAACTAAATTAATTTGTTCTTGTTTTATTTGTATAGATGGAACATCGTACTTGGATGTAATAGGAATTATCCTAATCGCCGGGGATTGCGGGAGGATTTTGTAGAAGGGGTTGATGACTTTATTAGACATGCAATGTCACTTCCACTATACCAAAGTGAAGGAGTAATTAGGTACCCATGTGTTAGGTGCGACTGTATGAAGTTTGGAAAATCGGAGGAAGTTAAGCTTCATCTTTATAGGAAGGGGTTTATAGCGAGTTACTTTGTGTGGAATAATCATGGAAAGATCGATGGTAGCCGTGGAATATTTCATAACATGGTTGTTGGTGAAAGTAGTAGGTCGGTGGAGAATGCAAATCGTGATTCTAGAATTCATGATATAGTTGCAGATGCTTTTGGGATGCACTTCGGGGGTGAGCCCAATGAAAATGTTGAACAAACTCCTAATGATGACGCAAAAAGTTTTTATGAAAAGTTAGAGGAAGCTAGTCGTCCACTACGTGAAGGAAGTCCGCACTCTGAGCTGTCTGTTGCAGTTAGATTACTAAGTATCAAATCTGATTGGAATATTTCTCAAGCAGCAATGGACTATTTCATTGACCTTATGAGTGTACTAGTTGACCCTAATATCAACTTACCTGGTGATTTCTATAAGGCAAAGAGATTAGTTTCTAAGTTGGGACTTTCGTCAATGAGAATTGATTGTTGTGAAGATGGTTGCATGTTATATTATAAAGGTGATGCAACTTTAGATAGTTGTAAATTTTGCGAAAAGCCTCGTTTCAAGAGGCTTTCCAGCGGGAATATGGTCGCTATCAAAGCGATGCATTATTTACCTCTTATAACTGGGTTAAAGAGGTTATATGCGTCGATGAGTTCTGCTCCTCATATGAGATGACACTTTGAAAATAGAAGACCACCTGGTGTTATGTGTCATCCTTCATATGGAGAAGCTTGGAAGCACTTTGATAGGACATATCCAGATTTTGCTAGTGAACCAAGGAACATTCAGTTAGGTGTGTGTGCGGATTCACGCCTTTTTATGTATCTGCGACACCATATTCATGTTGGCATGTCTTTCTTACACCTTATAATCTACCACCCGAGTTGTGCATGACTAGTCCATATATATATTCTTAAATTGTATTATCCCCGGTCCACGTAATCCAAAAAGTTTGATTGATGTATGTTTGCAACCTTTGATTGATGAGCTAAAATAATTGTGGTATGATGGTGTTGAAACATATGACATATCCAACAATCATAATTTCAATTTGCGTGCTAATTTAATGTGGACTATTAACGATTTTCCTGCATATGGAATGTTGTCTGGGTGGATGACTGCTGCGAAGCTAGCTTGTCCTTACTGCATGGAAAATAGTAAAGCGTAGCGTTCACTTTGAAACATAGCCGAAAGCAATCATGGTTTGATTATCATCGTCAATTCTTACCTCCTGATCATGAGTTTAGAAGGATGAAAAATGCATTCGAAAAGAATAAAATGGAATATGATTCCCCACCCCCAATACTTTCAGGTGAGGAAATTCGGGAGAGGGTCCAGAACTTCAGTAAAGTTACTGAAGCTCCATCTTATAGATTCCCCGGATACGGTGTTACTCATAATTGGACGAAACTGAGTATATTTTGGGAGTTGCATAATCTTCTCCGTCATAACCTTGATTTCATGAATATTGAGAAGAATTATTTTGACAATTTGTTCAACACAGTGATGGATGTTAAAGGTAAGACAAAGGATAACTCGAAGGCTAGAATGGACTTACAAGAATATTGCAGGCGGCCTGAATTATACTTGCAGACAGCAAAAAATGGTAAGATATTCAAGCCCAAAGCAAGTTACACATTCACTTTGGAGGAAAGACAACAAATTTGTGATTGGGTTACGAAATTGAAGATGCCTGAGAATTATGCGTCGAATCTTGAAAAAAAAGTTGATATGGAGGTAGGGAAGTTGAGCCATTTGAAAAGTCATGACTGTCATGTTTTCATGGAGACCTTAGTGCCTATTACATTTTGTGGTTTGCCTGAAAGAATCTGGAAACCCATCACAGAGATTAGTTTGTTTTTCAAAGACTTGTGTTCTACCACATTAAGGGAAGAAAACCTACTCCGGATGGATCAGAACATTCATTTAACTTCTAGTAAGATGGAAAAGATATTTCCATGTGGTTTTTTTGATATGATGGAACACCTTCCAATCCACCTTGCACACGAGGCATGACTTGAAATACCTGTTCAATGCAGATGGATGTATCCCTTTGAGAGGTAATATTATAAGTTTGATGTAATTTTCTATTTTATTTGAATGTTCTTGGCTAACATGACATTATGTAGGACAATTGGCAAATGCAAACAATTTGTTAAGAAGAGGAATATGATTCAAGGATCTATATGCGAAGCTTATCTTGCAAAGGAAACTGCTCATTTTTGTTCTTATTATTTTGAGAGTAATGTATGTCATGTGCTAGGAATAGGCCCAATAGGCACACAGTCGAATGTGTGAATGATCCATTATATCCTCTTATATCCATATTCAATCAACCAGACCGATGTTCTAAGGATGTTACAAAGAGAAGTTTGAGTGATATGGAGTACAAGTCAGCTACACTTCATGTATTGCTAAATTGTCCCGAAGTTGTACCATTTCTCAAGTAAGTATTGATTTATTAGTTATCAAAATATAAAATTTACTGTGATTACATCTCGATGCAACTTCTAAAAATATTTTATGTGTCACAGTCACTTCGTGGGTCAATTTGGCAATGATGTTGTATATACGAGATTTGATACGCGGTTCAAACAATTTATAAGTTTATCTTGATAATATTCTAACACTATGTAGATAAAAATGTTTGTAAGTTATGCTAACTTATGAATTTTTTTAACAATATGTAGGTAAATGATCCAAATAATGGTGTAAATCAATTTTTGAAAAATATATCTTGGAGACCTGGGCTTCAGGTCACAACAATGTCTAAGTACGTAGTGAATGGTTATAAGTTCCATACAGAGGATTGCTCTAAAAATAAAAATAGCAACAACACCGGGGTGTGGGTTCAAGATAGTGATAGCAACCAAGTTGGAGATATTGATTATTATGGTGTGCTCAAAGAAATAATAGAACTAGAATATAAAGGTTGCCCATATAAGAAATTGATACTCTTTAGATGCAAGTGGTTTGACCCAAATCCAACAAGAGGCACAAGAGTACACAACCAATACACCATTACTGAGGTTAATCATATGAGGGAGTATGATTGCTATGAATTGCACATAATGTTAGGCAAGTGTATTATGCTCCTTATCCATTGCGGCAGAATAAGTCCGATTGGTGGGTTGTAATAAAAACTAAGCCTGTATGTCACGACCCAAATCCTAATTCAGGTCGTGGCGGCGCCCAACACCAGTATCGGGCAAGTCTACACTTGGATTACTAATAAATTTCCCTTATTTGTATAAAAACATTCCACACTTGCCAACTTTTTAAGTTTAGAACATTAAGTGGAACCGGATAATTAACCAAGTTAAATAAAAGTTACTACAAAGGAAACCGAAATATATAATCCCAAAAATATAATGTCTACTAAGTGTGTGTCAGGAACTAGTGTCACAAGTCTAAGGGCATACTAGTAGAGTTACAAAAGATGAAGTAAAATTGTCCCACTGTCTGAAAGTAATAGACGGGAATAAACAAAATAAGACTTCATAGCGTTGCTGAGAATCGCCAGGGGAAGCAGCTCACCGTGAAGTCGAGTCCAGATATACTCAGGATCGAGCTCCGGCCTGAATACCAGATGCTCCAGCCTCAGAACCTGTACAATTAAGTACAGAAGCGTAGCATGAGTACATAATTAAATATGTACCCAGTGAGTATCCAGTCTAATCTCGAAGAAGTAGTGACGAGAGGTCGACTTGATACTTACTAGGGTCAAAACAATACAAGTTAAATACAGGATAGACAGAAATAACAGTAATGAATAGTAATAATAAGGACAGGGGCAACAATTAGCATTATGTAGTACTTTTACTTGACACCTTTCCATAGCATAAAAGCTACTTAGTTCCCTTCTTTTTCATAAAATCAACAGATAAATTACAGGGCTTCCCATCAATTATCAAACACATAACAAGATGTGAACGAGCGGCCGGTACGACGTGAAAAGTAAATGTGCATTGTCGAGGGTCGAACGGCCCGAACCATAGATGGATCTATCTGACCCGCTCGCGAATCGAACATGCGACACGGTTAATATAATATTAGGTCTACCTCGCTCGCGAATCATTCATGCGACTCGGGTTCCCGTATAAATACACGATTAACAGGAAATTTCAGATAATTAGCAGGGAACATACTAACAGGATAAGAATTTAATAATGTCAACTTCAAAGCATAACTTCTTAGGCCTTCACATGTGAGATTCGAGGATATTAAACTACTTAGACCCAATGCAAGATCACAAATATAACACATAAAGCATGCTTGTGAGTCCTAAACTACCCGACAAGGCATAATAGTAGCTACGCACGGGCTCTCAGCACTTCGTGAGCGCGTAATCCCCGCGAATAAGGACAAACAAAAATTTATAATCACCTATGGGTACAATTCCCTCTTACAAGGTTAGAAATGAGACTCACCTCGTGTAGAACCTACTTTCCGGGTCAAGAATGCGCCCAAAACTCCAAAGTCGTCTCTCAAGGACTCGAAACTAGTCAAATGTTGCATAAATACATTAATTTAGACTCAAAAGCATGAAATTTCCCTATTTAATTAACCATTTTAGCCTACTTTGAAATATCTCAAAATACACCCCCGGGCCCACATGCTCGGATTCTGGAAATTTTCGAAGGAAATACTTACCCATAACCTAAGGATCATTAATATATAGTTTTTGTGTGATTTCATGGCACATTTCTTGGTAATTCTCCCAATTTTTATAAAACCTAGGTTTTTACTTTAATCCTTGAATTTCCACTAATTAATAGGTTTTTACTCTAATCCTTGAATTTCCACTAATTAATGAGTTAATCTACCTAAGAATCCAAGTATTAGACTAAGTTTATGGTAGGAATTACTTACCTCCAATAAATAGGTCGTTTTCCCCTCTTGAATGCTCAAAATTACCACAAGGAAGAAGAAGAAGGTGAGGAAAAATGAATTAATCCCGTTATAAAAACACACTGCCCAGTTGTTTCCTCTATGCGAACGCAACCTGGGCAGTGCGTTCGTGATGCCTAAGCGACCAGGCCCTCAGGGGCCGTCTATGCGAATGCAGATGAGACACTGCGAACGCGGAGGCTAGCTGGGCTAGACCTTTTTGCGAACGCGGAAGGTGGGCTGCGGACGCACAGGGTAAGGGGAAAGCGGGGCTGGCCCATGCCAGACCCTATGCGGACGCGAGGGAGGTGTGCAAACGCACTGGGTCAGAAGCCCAACATATCGCGATCACGGGGCCCTTAGTGCGAACACACAGAGCATTCACCACCTCTGCCCAGTTCCTTCTTCGCGAACGCATTCACCCCCCACCCCCCCCCATATCGCGATCACGGGGCTCTTAGTGCGAACACACAGAGCATTCACCACCTCTGCCCAGTTCCTTCTTCGCGAACGCGGTGAAGGAAACCAGACGTGGAATTTTCTGGTTTTTAGCATTTAGCTCCGAGGGGTCCAAAACTCACCCGAGCCCTCCGGGACCCCGTCCAAAGGCACTGGAAGGTCTACATTCATGAGATGGACTTGCTCAAGTTTTCGGAACGTGAAAAACAACAACAAAACTAAGAATTCGACCCCAAAACCAAATTGAATCAAACTTTGAACTTAGAGTTCTAGAATTCTCTTTCAATGCGCCGAACCGACCTATACTACTCGGAATGACACCAAATTTTTCAAGCAAGTCATAAATGACATAACGGAACTATTCTCGGTCTTGGAATTCTGTTCGGACCTCGATAACACAAAAACACGTTCCAAACCTCAATTCTTAAACTTAAGGAATCATATTTCACTATTTGGCGCCGAAACGCTCCCGGGTCATCCAAAATCCGTTCCGGAAACACGACCAAGTCCGAAATCATCATACGAAACTACCTGAACCATCAAAACTCGATTCCAAGGTCGTTTACTCAAAATGTTGGCCGAAGTCAAACTTGGCCTTAAAATCCAACCTTAAGGAACTAAGTGTTCCCATACCATCGTAAACTCTTCCGAATCCCGAACCACCCATCCCCACAAGTCATAAATCATTAAAAGATACTATGACGAGTCTCATTTAGGGGAACAGGGTCCTAAAATGCAAAACGACCGGTCGGGTCGTTACACTGTAGGTAGGGTGGAAGTTGAGAATGTGTTAGATGTTGCATATCAAAACGATATCTCCAGTGTTCACTAAATAGTGGAAGATCAATTAGAAAATGATTTGGAATATCCTAAACACATATTGGAAGAAGTTGATATAAATGAAGCAACAATTATAGAAAATGAGGACGATGAATCAACTGATGAAGCTCAAACAAGTGAGGAAGAAGAATTCTCGGACGAGGAACAATACGTCGATGAGCTTTAAAAAGATGGTTTTTTAAATAACTCTCATTTTATAGATAGTTTCTATATATTTCAATCTAAATATGTATTATATTATGCAGATGACAGGCAAGGGTCAAGGTAACAATGACCTTACTGGTTCTCGAGGTGGAGAAAAGGCTAGGAAGGGAAAGAGGAGGATAGAAAATAATACTCCATCTTTTCCACCCTCTTCAGAGATGCCTATGCCTATGTCTTATCCTCCACCCCACGGCTATACTGAGCTGCCAAATCATCACGATCCCTACACCTTCATGTAGACATCAGGTCTTTCATCATAGGTCCATATGACTATACGTCCGGCATATAGTCCAACTGCCTCACGACCACGTGGATCGCAGCCATCTGCATCGCATGGGTCCCATCCATCCATATCACAGCCATATGGATCACATCCATTCATGTCAAAGCCACTCGGGCCACAGCCAATCAGGTCACAACCATCAGTATCACAACCACTTGGGGTCCATCCAGCTATGTCACAGTCACAGGGATCAGAACCATCTTCATCAGCGACTCCATCTATTTCAGGCCTTCGCCTGCGAGATAGTAGCTCTGACCCCTATACACCTTCCACACATGCCTCTGATATACATGCTTTGGACGGTGATGATGATGATATCAGAGGCATGTGCATTATGATCGATATGGCAGGATCATCATTGTCCCTGAGGGTGATGGGTAAGAGTTTTTTGTTATTTTTGCGTTTATTATTTTGTAAAGTTTTTACTAAGATATTAATGAGTATTTTTGTTAAATTGCAGGTTCATCTCGAGTAATAAGACTACTAGGATAATCACAAAGCCATCTGAAAGCTTTATGATGGCCCTTATATGACTTGAACTGATTTCCCATTCTCGCTGAAGGAGCAAATTTTCAATCAATTTAAGGTATAAATATTCTTTTAAGCAGTTTAATTATTTATATTTATGATATTTCCATATATATTTAACTTTTGAAATACAGAGCAAGTGTGTATGGGAACATCGCTATAGCGCGGAAGTGGCTGCAAAATTTCATCACAAAGCTCGCAAGCAGTTGTCGCATACTTTATCCGAAGCTAGAAAGAAAAACAAGAAGCCTGACTAGTTACTTCAAAATTTATGGGATGATTTGAAAAGGCAATGGCTTGCCGCAAAGTTCTTAGAGAAGAGCGAAAAAGGAAAGAAAGCTCGCGCATCTGAGAAGGCACGCTCCTTGTACACTGGAGGTGCGATCAGCCGAGGGACAATAAAAAGAAGATTGGTACGTAATTGCTTAATTTATTTTAATTTTTAAAGTATATCTATTCTGTTTATTAACTAAATTAATTTATTTTCAGGAAAATAAGTTGGGGCATCCAATGAACCAAGATGAACTATTCAAGGAGACACATATTGTAAAGAAGAAGAAAGAGACGCATCACGAAAGGTGGGTCGAGGACCGGGCCTCGACTATATATGTAAGTTTTCACTTCTCATTAAGTATTTTAATTTAATTTTATATAAATTTTGAAATACTAATTCAATGTAAATTTTCGTGTAGGATCGCTTCCAAACTAACGTAGAGGAATTCATCCGCACTCAGCCACCTAATGAGTCGGGAAAGCCAACCCAACCTTCGGACGAGGATGCTGAAAGAATATGGATGGAGTCTGCTGGCGGTCCAAAATGGGGGAAGGGATACGGGCTTCCTACTAAGAAATTTCATCGCTATAAGTGTGGAATTCAAGGAATAGGGACTTCCTCGCAAGGCGAGCAACTTGATGGGGAGAGCCTCTCCGCTATGTGGGAGACTATGACAAGGCTCACATCCGAGCTAGAAGCGGCCAAGGAAAGAGAAAAGGTTAGTGATGATCAGTACCTTGGCATGGAAGCTCAAATCAGAACTCTCCTATCTACTGGAGCTTTTCCGATTCCCCGGTCTCGTGAGTCATCACCAGAGGCTCGAACTGCACATGAGCATTCATCCCGTCCTCCCCGTGATCGTTCCTCTCATCCTCCCCGTGGTCGTTCTTCCCGTCCTCCACAAGACCCTTCTCTATACCATCTTGTAGATGAAAGTTCATCAAACGGTGATGATGATGTTGTACAAAACACTCCTTGACTTTTATATACTTTGAACCGGTTTTGAACTAGTTGTAATATGCTTTAACTTGGTTTTCTTAGTTTAATTTGTTAGTTTTATTGAACTTTAGTTTGTTAGTTTTAATGCGCTTATTGAACTATGTTGTTGTTGTGTTTTAGGGATTTTGGTATTAAATTGTGTTGTATTTATTGAATTGTATTGTTATTTAGGGATTTTGGTATCCTGGCAAGTGTTGTAGCTGCCAAAACAGGCATTTTATGCCAAAATTAAAACCCAGAAAACCGACCAAAGTTGGCCGGTATCTAAGTAAAAAAAATTATTTTCTGTAAATTAGTGACCAAGGTTGGTCGCTTAAGTCTAAAAAAAATAAAAAATTAAATATTAGTGACCAAAGTTGGTCGGTTAATGAACCTAGATTTTAATATTACTGACCAACTTTGGTTGGTATGGTTAAATTTAAATTTTATAAAATAATATATATTTTACTTTACCGCCCAACTTTGATCGGTAATTTTTAGATTTTAATAATTAATAAAATAACGTAATTTTAATACACCGACCAACTTTGGTCGGTAAAATTAAATTATGAAAATATGTTATCGACCAAAGTTGGTTGGTATGTTCTTTAAATTGTACAGTTGGTCCTTTTACCTTAGCGATCAATGTTGGTCGGTAACCGAAAGCAAACTCAATTCAAATAATTTTTTGCCAAAAACATTCAACATTGGTAGGTTATTGTGAACACTTTTTACCAGATTTCTAGTAGTCATCAATAATAGACTGCAATTGTAGCCAAACTTGGATTCAAAAAGTTCTCTCTCCTTATTTTTTTACGAATAACATAGCTAGATAATGATCACGTGAAAAAAATTATTTTCACCACCTTGGATTTAAGTTTGAAAAACAGTAATACCGAGTCAAACGAAGAACTACTCCTCAACTGATGCCACAACACATGCACCTCAAAATTCTCCACAACTCTTTGCTAAGAATACTCCCCCACAAACTCAAAAACTTAACCAACTTCGAAACAACTTTTCCTTTTTAAACAATCAATCATATCACAATATTGTTATATTTCTCTCTTAGCAAATCATTTCAACAAAGCATACAACTAAGGGCTCCCTTCTTTCTAGTCCAAAAAAATCATGACTTCCTCCAAAGCTTTTCTCTACTTGGTCTTCGTCTTTTCACTTCATTTCTTCACTGCTCTTTCTACTGAATTCACTGTTGGTGGTGACAAAGGATGGGTTGTACCTCAAGCAAAAGATGAACAAGTATACAACGAGTGGGCTGCGAAGAATAGGTTCAAGGTTAATGACACCTTAAGTAAGTACATCTTCATCTTAATTACCACTTACATAGACTCCTAGTCCGATGGTCAACTTGATTGTACAATGTTACTCCGTACAAATTATATTTGTTAAACTAATTTCAACGTTCATATAATTTTTTTTTAAATCCAATACTATTGTGGATTTCTATGTGTAGGATTTGAGTACAAAAAAGACTCGGTGTTGGTGGTTAGTGAAGCAGAGTACGAGAAGTGCAAGTCGGCACATCCAATCTTCTTCTCCAACAATGGAACATCCATCTACAATCTGGACCGACCCGGTCTGTTCTACTTCATCAGTGGAGTATCAGGACACTGCGACAAGGGTATGAAAATGATTGTCAAAGTATTAGAAAAACCAGAAACCCCACCTCAAGTTTCTAATCAGACTACTAATGGAACATCATCATCACCTACTAAAAGTGGTGCAACTCAGTTGGCTAACGTTGTTGCTTCTCCAAGTTTTGTTATGGTGTTTCTGGTTTCCTTCTTCGGAACTATCTTTATTTAGTTTATATATAAATCCTGAAGATTATTATTTGTTTTAAAATTAGGTTATGTAGTGTGATGCAAGGGCGAGACTAGTTAGGTTTTTTAATAGATTATCATCGACTTTAGGAACTTGCCACTTTGATGTTTTGAATAATTATTTCGCTTTGGATTGGATTTGTTACATAACATCACCCTTTGTCTAGTCTTATGTGACAACTGCAACTAATTATGAGAGCATCAATATGGCTATGTCTGAATCTCAAAGCTAGTTGAAATTATCGTTGCATTTACGACACTATGACTAGTTAAGTTTTGCAAAGTACTCCCTCGCGTCTAAAATAAGTGATTTTTTTATTGTTTTCGCACATATTAAGAAATTCACCTTTTGACAATAATTAGTATTAAAATTGGCCATATTAACTTTTACTCTCTCTTCACATAAACACTACTACCACATACTCCAACATTATTTATCGAGGATGTTCACCTCTTCGTAAAAGAAAATGATTTAAGTTATATATAGGGATATCAATGGTTCGATTCCGTCGGTTATTTAATAAAATTTGTACCGTACCAATTTTTATGATATTCTATTATATATAATCAAAATTACACTTATTGAAACCGTCTCAATCATGCCGGTTTCTCTTCGGTATCAGTACGATTCGGTTAATTTTCGGTAATTTTTTTAAATGTCATGTAAAAGTCACTAATAGAAGTAGAATGCAATAACATACGTACTTTTATAAGACTTGGCAAAACTCTCTTGACATTTTCACAGTTTAAAAGGTGATGAATTATGAAAACATGAAAGATGGCTAGAGTATAAATATTAACCAAACTGGGACTCAAGAATAAAGTCTATAAAAAATTAAATATTCAAAGAAATAAATCTAAATCATACGGAAGGAAACATATTCAATAAATTAATATTTGCTACTCATAATCGCTACAATACCTTGTGTATTGCTAGTGAATATATTGGAAATAATTTTAGTTTTAATAGGAGTAGCATAATAGGTATGGAAATTAGGATTTTGAGTTTAATTACTTGTTGGCATAATTCCAAGGCCCAAGAAAATTTAATGCTTTATTATTTTTAAACTTAATATATAAATATATTTTTTATATTATAAATTTATTCGGTATGTATTTTTACGGTTTATTTTCATAAAATAAAAAACCTACCCTAATTATCGGTACAGTTATAGATTTACATAAAAACCTACGATTTTATTAAAAAAAACCTAAAAATCGGTTCGGTCGTTTTAGTCGATTTTTAAATATCCATTGACACCCATATATATATATATATTTTGACATATTTATACAATTAAAAAATAATTGCGAGTAATTGATCTATTTAATAATGTTAACTGATAATATTTAATAAATGATAAATAACCATTTATATTGGGTTAAATTGCACTGATAGTATAAACAACTTATTACATTATCAATGCATGTAATGTAAATTCATAACAAATAGATCATTGTCTTTTAAATGATCTAATGGTGTAATTTTCTTTTAAGAATTAATTCTTAAAACTTTATGCTAAAAGAAAATCTTGGGCCAAGAAATTTGCTTGTGCAGTTTCGGGGCGAAGTGCTTTAGCAGTCACTTTTAAGTCTGTTATTGAAATATATTTATAATTTACAATGTACTTAAAAATTAGCTAATTTATCCAAACTTTAGGACTAAATATCCTGAATTTTTGAGACATTAATTTAAAATTCGGGACTTAGTTTCACAAAGTTTTGAGCTGCTAATTTAAAATTCAAAAAGTAAGTGTCCTGGATTCTATTACTTACATGATCACTGAACTTCCCGAAATTATTTACCGAAGTCAACTTTCTTTCGTTTGTAACAACAAATCACTTAATAATGTCTATAGCACTCAGAAGGTCAGTCAACCAGATTTATCAAGCTTTTGATCGCCAAATAACTATTTTACCTTTTAAATTATCAACTTTTAACTTCTTTTTTTTTTGTTTTGCTTTTTTAATATTATAACTTTTTCTTCTTTTAATCAACATTATGAACTTACTGACGGTGGTAGCGGCCCCTCCCGGGTCCGGAACATCAGCTGCTCGCGTCCTCACCATCTGTGAGAGAATAGAAGAGTGAGATTTAGTATACTATCAACTGCACGATAGAAGGTGAATAAAGAGAGATTTCCTAACATCCTATAGCCTCCCGAAGATAAATACAGACGTCTCCGTATCGATCCGCAGGACTCTATTGGGTTTGCCCGTTACTTGTGAGACCACGTGAACCTAGAACTCTGATACCATGTTGTCACGACCCAAATCCTAACTCAGGTCGTGATGGCGCCCAACACCGCCGTCAGGCAAGCTAACCATTATCTACTAGTGATTTCAGGTAGTTTACCAAAAATATTTTTCAACACTTGCTTAACTTAGTTTTTAGACATCAAGTAAAAACGGATAACCTAGGCAAATGTTATGCAAAATAAATAATCATGAAGTCATAATTAACGATTACATCCCAAAATAAAGTCTACTAGCGTGTGAGTGCCAAGAACTAGTGTCACAAGTCTACATGCATCTAGTAGAATAATATCAAAAGAATGAAAGTATGTCCTACTGTCTGAGTAAGTATAGACAGAAATAACAAAAGAATAGCTCCAAAGTGCTGCTGGAAATCGCCAAGAAGAGCAGCTCACCGTGAAGCCTCGACCAGTAAAACTCAAGAACGAGCTACGGACTGGAACCCAGATGCACCTGCCTCAGAACCTGTACAATTAAGTACAGAGCGTAGCATGAGTACATAAACAATATGTACCCAGTAAGTATCCCGCCTAATCTCGAAGAAGTAGTGACGAGAGGTCGACTTGACACTTACTAGGGTCCAAACAGTGTATTTAGGTGATAATTTAAAAGAGGAAAACAAGTAAGCATGGATAGTAAGAAAATAAATATCAAATCGTAATAAAATCCAAATATGTAATGAAGCATAAATTTACAAGTTTTCAGTTCGATCCTCCAGGAAAATTCACAGCTCGACAATCATAAAAAATATCAGGCAAATAGCATGCACATAGTGGAATAAGGACATCCGGCCTGGGCCAACATAATAATAATAATTATGCACTGCCGAAGGGTCGAACGACGCGAACCATAGATGCATTTATCAACCTGCCGTGGTGTACGACCCGCTCGCATGAGAGTAGGGGAAAGAATCACCCCGCTGGCGGGATATAAATTGCGACGCGGTCGCATGCAAACACAACATCTTTCTTTCAATTCTTTTCAAATAACAATTCCTTTGAAACATCAAATTCTCGATTTTCTTAAAAACAAGGTGGAATTTACAATGAAGTTTCAAAGCATATAACTCAAGTTAATGGAATTCACATGACATGTTGTGGGCTTAACTATCTGGACATAACAATAATAGTCACTATGCACGGGCTCTCGTCAACTCGTACGTACGTAGTTCCCCACAACAATAAAACATAATCATTTAGTTCACCTATGGAGAAAATTCCCTCTTACAAGGTTAGAAATGAGACTTACCTCGTGCCAAGCCTACTTTCCGGGTCAAGAACGCGCCCGAAACTCCAAATTCATCGCCCAAGGACTCGAAACTAGTCAAATATTGCATAAATAAATCAATCTATACTCAAAACTATGAATTTCCCCTTTTAAATGATTATTTCAACCTAAATTGCAAAATCCCAAAATACGCCCCCGGGTCCACATGCTCGGATTTCGGAAATTTTTGAAGGAAACTATCACCCATGGCCAAAGATTCAATATTATATAGTTTTTGTTCGATTCCTCAACAAATTTCTTGGTAATTTTCCATTTTTGTCAAAAACCTAGGTTTTTACTCTAACTCATGGTTTCAACTAATTGTGGTATTAATCTACCTAACATTTCAAGTAATAAGCTAAATTCATAGTAGGAATTACTTACCTCACAGCAGCTAGGTAGAATACCCTCCTTGCATGCTCTCAAAATCGCCCAAGAATGAAGAAAAATGTTCAGAAATGGCTAAGTCCCGTGTTTAAAACGAAGTGCACTGCCTACAGGATTTTCGCACTTGCGGCTCAAGGACCGCACCTGCGGTCTCACATCTGCGAGAAAAATCTCGCATCTGCGGAGAAGGGGATGTTGGCCTGGTTTTGCACATGCAGAGAGAAGTCCGCACCTGCGGCTCCGCTTCTGCGGAAAGGGGTCCGCACCTGCAAAAATTGGAAACTCCCTCAGGAGTGGCACCTGCGAGACTGGGACCACAGGAGCGGTCTCGCACCTGCGACGTGGCCTCCGCAGGTGCGGTCGCACCAGATCTGGTGCACCAACAGTCATTTTAGGCTGGGGTTTGCCTCGCTCGATGCCTCAATGGCATCTGGGCCCACCCGAGACCCCTTCCAAATATACCAACAAGTCCTCGATCATAATACGGACTGGCTCGAGCCTTCGGAACGTCCGAAACAACACTAAATCTAAAAATCATACCCCAAAACCTATTGGATCAAACTTAAGAGCTTCAAGTTCTTTGAATACGCTAACAATACGTAGAACCTATCTATACTACTCGGAATGACACCAAAATTTGCAAGCAAGTCATAAATGACATAACAGAACTATTCCCGGTCTCGAAATTCCGTTCGGACCTTGATAACACAAAACACGTTCCAAACCTCAATTTGAACTTACAGACATTCTTATTTCACCATTTGGCACTGAAACGCTCCTGGGTCATCTAAAACTCGTTCTGAACACACGCCCAAGTCCAAAATCATCATACGAACCTACCGAAATCTTTGAATCTCGACTCCGGGGTCGTTTACTGAAAATGTTGACTAAAGTCAAACTTAGCCTTTAAGGCCAACCTTAAGGAACTAAGTGTTCCTATACTACTCCAAATTCCTCCAAACCTCGAACCACCCGTCCCCGTAAGTCATAAATCAGTAAAAGCAACTACGGGGAGTCTCATTTAGGGGCACAGGGTCCTAGAACACAAAATGACCGATCGGGTCGTTACATTCTCCACCTCTTAAACAAACGTTCGTCCTTGAACGGGTCTAGAATCATAACTGGAGTACTGAATAGGTGTGGATATTTGCTCCGCCTGTCCTCCTTGGACTCCCAAGTTGCCTCCTCGACTGGTTGGCCCCTCCACTGGACCTTTACGGTGGAAACCCTCTTGGACCTCAACTGGCAATCCTGCCTGGCAATGATAGCAACTGGCTCCTCCTCATAACCCAACCTCTCATCTAGCTAAATGGTACTGAAATCTACCACGTGAGAGAAGGCGGCGTGATACCTCCGGATCATGGACACATGAAAGACCGGATGAACCCCTGATAAACTAGGAGGTAAAGAAAGCTCATAAGCAACGTCCCCAACTCGTCTCAACACCTCAAATGGGCCTATAAACCTTGGGCTCAGCTTGCCCTTCTTCCCAAACCTCATAATACCCTTCATCGGCAAGACCTTCAACAGAACCTTCTCGCCCCCCATAAATGATACATCACACGCCTTCTGATCCGCATAACTCTTCTGTCTGGACTGTGCTATGCGAAGTCTCCTGAATCAACTTCACCTTCTCCAAAGCATACTTCACCAGATCGGTGCCATATAGCTGAACCTCGCGAGGCTCAAACCACCCGATGGGAGATCGACATCGCCGACCATACAAGGCCTCCAATGGAGCCATCTCAATGCTGGACTGATAACTATTATTGTAGGCAAACTCGACCAAAGGCACGAACTTGTCCCACTGTCCTCCAAAGTCAATCACACATGCTCTGAGCATGTCCTTCAATATCTGAACTGTCCGCTCTGACTGCCCGTCAGTCTGAGGGTGGAATGCTGTGCTGAGCTCTACACGGGTTCCTAACTCACTCTGTACGGCTCTCCAGAAGCGCGAGGTAAACTGAGGATCTCGATCTGATATAATGGACACAGGCACACCGTGCAATCGAAATATCTCCCGAATGTAGATCTGAGCCAATCTCTCAGAAGTGTAAGTGGTAGCTACTGGAATGAAATGTGCCGACTTGGTCAACCTGTCCACAATGACCCAAACCGCATCAACCTTCCGCAACGTCCGAGGCAACCCAACTACGAAGTCCATAGTGATGCGCTCCCATTTCCACTCAGGTATAGGCATCTGCTAAAGTAGGCCTCCTGGCCTCTGGTGCTTATATTTAACCTGCTGGCAATTTAGACATCTAGCCACATACTCCACTATGTCTTTCTTCATCCGTCTCCACCAGTAGTGATGCCTCAGGTCACGATACATCTTCGTAGCACCAGGATGTATAGAAAATCGTGAATTGTGGGCCTCCTCTAGAATCTTCCCCCTTAAGCCATCAACATTAGGGACACATAAGCGACCCTGAAGTCTCAGAACACCATCCTCGCAAATAGAAACCTCCATGGCACCAAGTGCGGATCATCATACTACCGAGTTTTGATCTCCCCCAATAATGAAGGCTAAGCCATCACACATGCAAGAACCCGACTGAGCTCGGAAAGGTCCAACCTCACTAGGAGATTAGCCAAGGACTGCATATCCAAAGCTAGAGGTCTCTCCTCTGCTGAAATGAAAGCCAAACTACCCATACTCTCTGCCTTTCTGCTTAAGGCATCTGCTACCACGTTCGCTTTGCCCAGATGATAAAGAATGGTGATGTCATAATCCTTCAACAACTCAGGACACATACGCTGCCTCAAATTGAGATCCCTCTGTTTGAACAAGTGCTGCAAGCTGCGGTGATCTGTATAAACCTCACAAGGCACCCCATACAAGTAACGCCTCAAAATCTTAAGAGCATGAACAATCTCCGCCAAATCCAGATCGTGCACAGGGTAATTCTTCTCATGAACTTTTAGCTGTCGTGAAGCATACGCAATAACTCGCCCCTCCTGCATCAACACACAACCCAAACCAACGCGTAAAGCGTCACAATAAATCGTATACATCCCAAAACCGGAAGGCAACACTAGAACTGGTATTGAGGTCAATGCTGTCTTGAGCTTCTGAAATCTCGCCTCACACTCGTCGGACCATCGAAATGGGGCATTCTTATGGGTCAATCTAGTCAGAGGGGCTGCAATGGAAAGCCCTCCACAAATCGGTGATACCCGCTAGACCTAAGAAGCTCCTAATCTCTGTAGCTGAAGTAAGGCGTAGCCAACTGTGAACTGCCTCAATCTTCTTAGGATCAAACTTGATACCTTCTCCGGATACCACATGACCCATGAATGCCACATAATCCAACAAAAATTCACACTTGGAGAACTTAGCATATAGCTTCTGTTCCCGCAAAGTCTGGAGCACAACCCTCAAATGTTGCTCATGCTCCTCCAAGCTGCGTGAGTAAATAAAAATGTCATCAATGAAGATGATGACAAAAGAATCAATATAAGGCCTGAACACCCTGTTCATCAAGTCCATAAATGCCGCTGGGGCATTAGTCAAGCCAAAGGACATCACTAGGAACTCATAGTGACCATATCTCGTACGAAAGGCAGTCTTCGGACCATCCGAGCCCCAAATCTTCAGCTGATGGTATCTCGATCTCAAGTCAATCTAAGAGAACACCGAGCACCCTGCAACTGGTAAAAAAAAATCATCGATACGCGGCAATAAGTACTTGTTCTTGATGGTGACCTTGTTCAACTGGCGATAGTCAATACACATCCGCATAGTCCCATCCTTCTTCTTCAGAAATAGCACTGGAGCACCCCCAAGGCGATACACTCGGTCTGATAAACCCCTTAGTCAATAACTCCTCGAGCTGTTCTTTAAATTCCTTCGGAGCCATGCGATAAGGGGGAGTAGATATGGGCTGGGTGCCCGGAGCTAAGTCAATGCAGAAATCAATGTCACGATCCGGTGGCATGCCTGGGAGGTATGAAGGGAATACATCATCATACTCTCGAACTACTGGCACTGAATCAATTGTCGGAGACTCGGCGGTGGTTTCCCTCACATACGCAAGATAAGCCAAACAACCCTTCTCGACCATATGTCGAGCCTTCATGAAAGAAATGACCCGACTAGCGGCACTGACTGAGGAACTTCTCCACTCCAATCTCGGAAACTCAGTCATGGCTAGAGTAACAGTCTTGGCATGGAAATATAGAATGGTATGATAGGGAGAGAGCCAATCCATGCCCAGGATGACCTCAAAATCAACCATATCGAGCAACAAGAGGTCCGGTCTGGTCTCGAACCCACAGAATAAAACCACACAGGAACGATAAATCCGATCTACAACCACAGAATCGCCCACAAGAGTGGACTCATAAATAGGAGTACCCAAGGACTCACGAGGAATATCCAGGATAAGAGCAAATAAGGTTGATACATATGAATAAGTGGACCCTGGGTGGAATAATACCGATGCATCTCTACCGCATGCTGAAATAATATATGTGATCACAGTAATTGAGGCCACTGCATCTGATCTGGCCGGAATAGCGTAGAATCTGGCTGGAGCGCCAGATGACTGACCTCCACCGGAATAAATAGGAGCAGATTGGGCTCCCCTGTCTGGCCTCCATCTCTGGGACGACCCCTACAAGCCTGCCCTCCACCTCTGGGTGGCCGAACCGCTGGTGCTGACCTCATAGGCTGGTGACCCTTCTGCACTGCCTTGCCGTGAAGCTTGTGACAATGCCTCTTCATGTGACCTGGATCCCCACACTCATAACAACATCCTGGCACCATGGCCTGCTGCCATGAAGAAGAACCCTAAATAGAGGGAGGGCGGTAGGAACTCTATGGAATAGCACTGAAATAAGGACTGGTAGACCCCTGATGACCAGAATACCCATCGGAGGAACCCTGAATAGCTGGCGGGCGGTAAGAACTCTCCCGCATGGCGCTAAAATAAGGCCTCGCTGGGACACCTCGTGGAGGTGGTGGTGGTGCAGAATATGGGGGCCTACTAGGCTGGCCCCTACCAAATTGACCTCTGCCTCTAGCTGGAGCACCTCTGGAATCCCCAGAAAATCTAGCCCTCTTATCTTGCTGACCCTGCTCTCTGCTCCTCGATCGGTAATCCTTGATCATGCTAGCAATCTCTACCACCAGCTGATAAGGAGTCCCCATCTCCACCTCTCCGGCCATGTTGGCCCTAATACCTGGATGCAACCCATCTACAAATCCCCGCACTCTCTCTGCATCAGTAGGAAGTATCATGAGTGCGTGACGAGACAACTCAGAAAACCTAGCCTCGTAGTTAGTCACTGACATCTGACCCTGCTCCATCTGCTCAAACTGATACCGCAACTCTTCCCTCTCTGAGGGTGGAATATATCTGTCTAGGAATAACTGAGTGAACTGCTCCCAAGTGATGGAGGGGAATCTGCCAGTCTTCCAAGAATATAGGACTGCCACCATCTACGGTCCCTGACCTCTAGCTGAAAAGTAGTGAAGTCAACTCTATGAGACTCCAGTATCCTCATGTTGTGCAGTATGTCCCTACACCTATCAATAAAGTCATGTGCATCCTCATAACGCTCACCTCTGTAGACAGGAGGGTGAAACCTGGTCCATCTGTCTAATAACTTCTGCGGATCGCCGTCCGCAACTGGTCTGGGCTCAGGTACTGCTGCTGCTACTGGCTGAACCCCGCCCACGGGTAGTGTACCCGGGGTCTGATATACTACTGCTGCATGTCCGGCGACCTATGAAGTAGGGGTCTGTGCTCCCCATCCTTCCTGAGATGTGGCCGGATCTGCTGGAAATAAACCAGCCTGAGTCATGGTGTCCATGAACCGCATCATACGGCCCATGACATCCTGAAATCCTGGCGCTGTCGTAAAATCCAAAGGGGCAGGATGTGCTGCGGGCACCTCGCCCTGCTCCTCAGTGATGGGATCCTATACTGGATCCATTGGGGGTGCGACTGGTACAGCCATAGGACGCCCTCATCCCCTACCTCGGGCCGGTGCCCTCCCCCGACCTCTACCACGACCTCAAATGACGAGAGTAGCAGCCCCTCCCGGGTCCGGAACATCAGCTGCTCGCATCCTCACCATCTGTGAGTGAATAGAAGAGTGAGATTTAGTATACCATCAACTGCACGATAGAAGGTGAATAAAAAGAGATTTCCTAATACCCTATAGTCTCCCGAAGATAAATGCAGACGTCTCTGTATCAATCCGCATGACTCTATTGGGTTTGCCCGTAACTTGTGAGACCTACGTGAGCCTAGAGCTTTGATACCATATTGTCACGACTCAAATCCTAACTCAGGTCGCGATGGCGCCCAACACCGCCGTCAGGCAAGCCAATCATTATCTACTAGTGATTTTAGGTAGTTTACCAAAAACATTTTTCAACACTTGCTTAACTTAGTTTTTAGACATCAAGTAAAAACGGATAACCTAGGAAAATTTTATGCAAAATAAATAATCATGAAGTCATAATTAACGATTACATCCCAAAATAAAGTCTACTGGCGTGTGAGTGCCAGGAACTTGTCACGCCCCAAAACCGAGGGACGAGACCGGCACCTAACCGGGTGAACCCGGTCAAGCGTACCTGGATTGCCTTTCCTACCCAACGCATTTCCCCGTATATACAATGCACCATATTCCATATGAAATAACAACTTAGGATTTAAGCGTGGGTTTACAAACTTAAGTTCATTTCTCTTTTAGCTTCTCAACAATTGATTCCCAAAACATACACAATACATACATAAATTTCCAATACGGACCACGATTCCGAATACGTACCGTTACTACCCAAAATACATATATACACCCATATCATGTCTACTGAGCCTCTACGAATACTAGGAGTTTATACAATACTTGCCTGCAACAAGGCCCCGGCTATACCTTACAATACATAACAGACTCAAAAGAGATGGCATGAATTACACATGGCCCCGGGAGGAAATGGGGCTCACCAATACTTGCTGAAAGATGAGGAGGAGGCACCACTAACGGCGAGCTGAGCTACCTGCTATGGACCCACCTACATCCATATAAAAGATGTAGCGCCCCCGGCAAAAGGGACGTTAGTACCGTGGAATAGTACTAGTATGTATGAGCAAACTTTATTCAAAGTAAAATCAAGAGATGCACAAATAGAAAGCATTTAAAGGAGCCAACACATAGTGCACAGTGATACAGAAACAAATACAATTGAGAGCCTCACATATTCTTATTTCAACATAATCCCATTCCAGCTTTATCACATTCTGTTGCAGCGTGCAACTCGATCCCACCGTACCGTTTACACTCCACCCTTGTTACCTCTCCACCCTTATTACAACGTTTTGCAGCGTGCAACCCGATCCCACCGGGCCATCACATTTCATGGAAAACAATAACAACCCACAATTCAATCACAGGGTTTCATATCATCAAGACTACAATTTCATAACACCCAACCAATCATGTGTTCACAATAGTCTTTATCATCCATTAATTCAACCACAAGGATGCTCATAAACAATAATGTAAATTCATTACAACCAAAAATCCATATGAAGTTAAGCCACAGTAAACCTTGCCAACAATGAGTCATATACGATATATCCATGGTCATTTAGTTCAATTAGATCAATTCACAATTCCCTTTCATCACTTGTTACATAGACCTTATCACTTAGATACATTTACACATTTGAGTTTGTTATCATTCTTTCATACCAACATACTCAAGCATTTAACGAACCTTGCACATGNGTGACTCTACGAAGATTAAAGTTATCCATACATACCTCGAGTCGTACCCTTTTTGATTGCTATCACAATTCACCGGACCGTCTAGCACCGTCAATCTATTCCATAATGTGACATATTTCACTTAGAATTACGAATCTTGTACTAAATTGAGCATTTTATCAAACACTAAGTGACCCCTTAGACTACTAACCCCCTTTTGAGAATGATTACCCAAACTTGTTTTTCCCTTTACTAGATTACGAGATTTAACTCACATGCATGCAAGATTTCACTTTTTATTTTCAAGAACCAACCTATGTGTGTTTNTTTCCCTTTACTATATTGCGGGGTTTAACTCACATGCACGCAAGATTTCACTTTTTATTTTCAAGAACCAACCTATGTGTGTTTTATTCTTTGCACAAAATCTGAGAAATTGGGGAAATAGGGTAAAGACTTACTTCTTTGAGTGAAGAAGATGACAATAACTTGATAATTTCCGGGCTTGAGTGATTTTGGAAAAATCAAATTGAATGATGTTGAAACCTTCCCTCTCAAGAAATCTCTTCTTCTCTCTCTATTTTTGGTCAGAAAATCGTTAAAAATGAAGGGAAGGGGTGTTTTATAAAACAGGGGTCGGGTCTTAAATTTAGAAAATAGGAGCCCCGACACAGATGCGGTCAGGAATGCGATCACATTCCTGCTATGTGGTTTGCATTCCTGTCGCATAGTTGGCCTTCAAATGGGCCAAAATGGGAACCACACTGCCCAGGTATGCGACCACTATGCGGTCCGCATACCTGTTATGCGATCGCAAAGTGTGTCGCATAACCTCCCTCGCACAACCATGGGGCAAGAATGCAAAAACTATGCGACCCACATTCGTGAAATGCGATCGCATTCTAGGCCACATAGTTGTCCTCAAAATGGACAGGAAACTGCCTAGGTATGCGACCACTATGTTGTTCGCATACTTGTTATGCGATCGCATA
This sequence comes from Nicotiana paniculata, assembly GCA_005239505.1. Taxonomy (NCBI): domain Eukaryota; kingdom Viridiplantae; phylum Streptophyta; class Magnoliopsida; order Solanales; family Solanaceae; genus Nicotiana; species Nicotiana paniculata. The sequence goes on from ML318512.1 coordinate 46,101, forward strand.
GTGCGTCGCATAACGCGCAATTTCTGGAAAATTTAATCTTTCAAGTTTTGGGATACTTTTTACTCAAAATATGACCGTTTTAAGAATTTCTACAGTTAAAACAACACAGGGACCTATTCGGGCATTATTTTAGACATAGAAATTTTATGGGTCTTTACAGAACTAGTGTCACAAGTCTATAGGCATCTAGTAGAATAATATCAAAAGAATGAAAGTCTGTCCTACTATCTGAGTAAGTATAGACAGAAATAATAAAAGAATAGCTCCAAAGTGCTGCTGGAAATCGCTAAGAAGAGCAGCTCACTGTGAAGCCTCGACCAGTAAAACTCAGGAACGAGCTCCGGACTAGAACCCAGATGCACCTGCCTCAGAACCTGTACAATTAAGTACAGATCATAGTATGAGTATATAAACAATATGTACCCAGTAAGTATCCCGCCTAATCTCGAAGAAGTAGTGACGAGAGGTTGACTTGACACTTACTAGGGTCCAAATAGTGTATTTATCTGATAATTTAAAAGAGGACAACACGTAATCATGGATAGTAAGAAAATAAATATCGAATCGTAATAAAATCCAAGTATGTAGTGAAGCATAAATTTACAAGTTTTCAGTTCGATCCTCCAGGAAAATTCACATCTCGACAGTCATAAACAATATCAGGCAAATAGCATGTGCATAGTGGAATAAGGACATCCGGCCTGGGCCAACATAATAATAATAACTGTGCACTGCCGAAGGGTCGAACGACGCGAACCGTCGATGCATCTATCAAGCTGCCATGGCGTACGACCTGCTCCCATGAGAGTAGGGGAAGGAATCACTCCGCTCGTGGGATATAAATTGCGAAGCGATCGCATGCAAACACAACATCTTTCTTTCAATTCTTTTCAAATAACAATTCCTTTGAAACATCATATTCTCGGTTTTCTTAAAAACAAGGTGGTCTACAATGAAGTTACAAAGCATATAACTCAAGCTAATGGAATTCACATGACATGGGATGGGCCTAACTATCCCGAAATAACAATAATAGTCACTACGCACGAGCTTGTCACCTCGTACGTACGTAGTCCCCCACAACAATAACGCATAATCATTTAATTCACCTATGGGGAAAATTCCCTCTTACAATGTTAGAAAGGAGACTTACCTCGTGTCAAGCCTACTTTCCGGGTCAAGAACGCGCCCGAAACTCCAAATTCGTCGCCCAAGGACTCGAAACTAGTCAAATATTGCATAAATAAATCAATCAATACTCAAAAGTATGAAATTTCCCTTTTTAATGAATATTTCAACCTAAATTGCAAAATCCTAAAATACGCCCCCGAGCCCACATGCTTGGATTCCGGAAATTTTTGAAGGAAACTATCACCCATGGCCTAAGGATCAATATTATATAATTTTTGTTCGATTCCTCAACAAATTTCTTGGTAATTTTTTTATTTTTGTCAAAAACCTAGTTTTTTACTCTAACCCATGGTTTTAACTAATTGTGGTGTTAATCTACCTAACAATTCAAGTAATAACCTAAATTCATACTAGGAATTACTTACCTCACATAACGGAACTATTCCCGGTCTCGAAATTCCGTTCGGACCTCGATAACACAAAAACACGTTCCAAACCTCAATTTGAACTTAAGGACATTCTTATTTCACCATTTGGCGCCGAAACGCTCCTGGGTTATCTAAAACTCGTTACGAACACACGCCCAAGTCCGAAATCTTCATTCGAACCTACCATAATCTTTGAATCTCGACTCCGGGGTCGTTTACTGAAAATATTGACTGAAGTCAAACTTAGCCTTTAAGGCCAACCTTAAGGAACTAAGTGTTCCTATACTACTCTAAACTCCTCCAAACGTCGAACCACCCATCCCCGCAAGTCATAAATCAGTAAAAAAAGCTACTGGAAGTCTCATTTAGGGACACAGGGTCCTAGAACACATAACGACTGGTCGGATCGTTACAATATTAAAATAAAATACACCAATTGTCATGACCCAAAATTCTCTCCGTTGGGTATCGTGATGGCACCTATTCTTAGGGACTAGGTAAGCCTAACAATTACTGAATAACAACAATAATAAAAGGAAACTAAATGTCTCGATATAGAATCTCAACAGAATGTACAAACTTTCCCAAAACCGGTAGTACAAGTCATAAGTTCTACGAATCTTCTACAACTTCTAAGTACAACTGCTTGGAAATAAATAAATACAACAGTGTATGAATAATAAATACAAGGATGGTGACTCCGAAGCCTGCGAACGCAGCAGCAGGTCACCTTCAGTCTCCTCGGCAATCATCCACACAGCTACTACAATATAAACCTGGATCTGCACACAAAAATGTGCAGAAGTGTAGTATGAGCACATCACAACAATGCCCAGTAAGTATCAAGACTAACCCCGGTGGAGTAGTGACGAGGACTGGTCAAAACACCACTGGTCTAGAAAATAAATAACATGAATATAGAAATGACTGAACATTACATCTACCTAAGGCTTCATAGAATAATTTACGACAATGACAATGTAAAGCGGAAGGAAATTACAGAAGTCAATCGCGAAACAACACAAAAATACACAGAAAGATGGACAGCAAAACAAGCCGAATCGAAAGGAAACACAATAGAATAGAGAACACCAATAACTCAACTCCACGTCGGTTTGTTCACATCGGGCCTTAGCCATTAAAATCCATAATTGGTAGAAATCTTTAAACAACAGTTCATATGAAAAACTTTTGCAAATAAAATCATTTTTGTATGGAAGAGTTTCCTTTGAAAACATACTCTCTCCAAAAGTAGATATAAGTATATTTAGTAGAGAGAATTACGTAAAACATAGCTTCATTAAAAATACGAAACTTCCCAAAGATGCTTTCCCAATAAATGACTTCCGAATATCATTTTACGCAAGACTAGGGATTTTCAAATATACCCTCGATGTAAAAGTCATTCAAATATAAACATTTCAAAACCATTGCTTTTTCAATAATACTTTTCAATAAAAATCCCTTGATAATCTCCTCAAGATTTATCCACCGGAACTCAGTCCTTAACTCAGAAATTGCGATGCAGTACAGGAGGAATATCAAATCTTGCCAATAAATGCAGTAAGAGATCGGTAGGAATATCCAAATTTAGAACAACAGAATAAAATGCAAAGACAAGTGCATGACATCGCCCTTCGTGCTTTTACTCTCATCCTCACCAAAACAAGTGCAGTAAATAGCAAACAGGAACAACGAAAATAATAATGCATAAATAAACACTCAACACGGAATGTCCCCTCGTGCATAACCTCACAAACACTCGGCACGGAATTTCCCCTCGTGCAATAAATAAATAAACACTCGGCATGGAATGTCTCCTCGTGCATAACCTCACAAACACTCGGAAAGGAATGTCCCATCGTGCAATAAATAAATAAGCACTCAGCACGGAATATCCCCTCGTGCATAACCTCACAAACACTCGGCACGGAATGTCGCCTCATGCAATAAATAAATAAACACTCGGCACGGAATGTCCCCTCGTGCATACCTCACAAACACCCGGCACAAAATGTCCCCTCGTGCAATAAATAAATAAACACTCGGCATGGAATGTCTTCTCGTACTAAAATAACATAAACAACAATTTAGCATGAGAAATCAACAATAAGAACCATAAATCACAACATCCATAAATCAACAATAAGAACCATAAATCACAACATTCAGAAATCAACAATAAGAATCATAAATCACAACATTCCGGCAAGGGAGTCAACAACGCAAACAGTATCATTAACAGTATAAACAATAATAGAAATCATACCATCCCGGCAAGGGACTCAACAATGAAAACAACATCATCCCGGCAAAGGAAACAACTATAACCAATCTCGCCTAAACAATTAACTTTACGAAATAAAACTCAGCTAAAACCAGGGCCTAATAATAGGCAACATCAAGAAAACACCAACAACATAAATGTTTATCAGCTAGGTCCAAGTAGAACATAAGGGAAAAATTATATAAAGCACAATGTAAGACTCACGGGCATGCTTGACACCAACGAACGGATGTTTTAACTACAGCTACACAACTATAAAGCTAGATAACACTAGTATAGTCAATTTGGTAGTTTTAGGAAGCAAGTATAGCATGAAGATAAGAGCGGTAAGATATTCAATTAAGTCATTTAAGATCAAGTACCAACAAAGGAATCCAAAAGCAAGTAATTCTAATTTAAGCACGAAAGGATGAAATTAACAACCAAGGATTCAAACGTAATAATTACAACTCATACACAGGTAACATGAGAACCTACGAATCCTAAAAGGCCAATCTATTAGAAAATAAGTCGGAGTACGCACTCGTCACCTCGTATACACGAACTACAATCAACAAAGAAGACTCAATTCTAAGGGATAGCTCCCCCCACAAGGTTAGGCAAGATACTTAGCTCAAAGACGACAACCCAGTACTCAAAAATAGACTTCTCGGGTGGAAAGACCTCCGAACGGCTCACAATCAACTAAAACAACTTCAAAATACACATACAATGTATAAGGAACTATTTCGAATAATAAAGTCTCAATCTTTACAAAATTATAAAAATCGACCCAAAAGTCGACCCACGGGACCGCACCTCGGAACCCAACAAATTTAGAAATTTCGATTACTCATTCCCCCACGAGCCGGAATATATAATTTGTTTTGAAATCCGACCCCAAAATGAGGTCAAATTCCCAAATAATCAAAAAGCCCTAATTATACCCCAAACCCCAATTTCTACCTTTGATTTCATGATTTTAGGCCTAGAATCTAATAGAATGTTGATGAAAATGGAAGAAAACGAGTTGAAGATTACTTACCTAAGAGGTTATGGTGAGGAATTGCTTCAAAAATCGCCTACGAGCTGTGGAGAAGAAGAGGGTTTATGAATTTTGAAAGAATCCCATAGTGAACATTCTGATTTTGGCATTTAAAAATAACTGGGCATTAAGTACTATGCGATCGCGGAGGGGTGTATGCGATCACATAGAGGACTGGATCCCAAGCACTGCGATTGCGTATCAGGAGGTGCGACCGCACAAAGCACTACCCAGCCCCCCCATCTTACCTAACCCCCTTATGCAATCGCAACTAGGCCTATGCGACCGCATAGGGCAACAGTCTCACCCCCCACTACTATGCGATCGCAACTATACATATGCGATCGCATAGTGTAACACACCAGACATCAGAAAACTCATTTTACACCAGATTTTTCCTAAGTTTCGCACTACGACACCTACCCGAAACTCACACGAGCCCTCGGGGCTCAAAACCAAATATGCACACAACCTCAATACATCCTACGGACTTATTCGTGTAATCAAATCACCAAAGTAACATAAAAAATATCGAATTAAACCTCAAAATCGATGAAATATTTCAAAACTTCATAAACTTTCAAATTTCCCATTTTTGATCCGAAACACGTCAAACCAAGTCTGTTTCTTACCAAATTTCACAGATAACACATAATAACCGTATTGAACCTGTTCCGGCGGGCTCTGGAACCATAATACGGGCCCGATAACACAGGTTTCACATCAAATTTCATTTTCAAAAGCCTTTATATTTTTTAGAAAATAATATTCTTTAAAAATTCGTTTCTCGGACTTGGGACCTCGGAATTCGATTTCGGGCATACGCCCAAGTCCCATATTTTCCTACGGACCCCTCGGGATTGTCAAATCACGGGCCCTAGTCCGTTTACCAAAAATGTTGACCGAAGTCAACTTTATTAAATTTTCTAATACAAAATTATCATTTTTATCAGTTTTTCACATAAAGGCTTCCCGGCTACATGCCCGGGCTGTGAACACAAATCAAGGTGAGATAGAAGGAGGTTTTCACGACCTCGGAACACAGAATTAGATAGAATATACGGGATGACCTTTTGGGTCATCACATCCTCCCCCTCTTAAACAAACGTTCGTCCTCGAATGTGCCAAGATTCACCTTGAACTCATCCAATCGCTGATGGTACACTTCTATCACATACCCGCGGGTGATCCCACGTCACCCAAACTCTCATAATCCCGATGGTACAATCAGAACCGCAATATAGCCTTCACATTACCACCGATAAGCCTCATACCTCTACTTCTCACCCTCTACTCATTTACAAAAGACCCGATTCTAAATCCATAGCCAGCATTAGCCTCAATCAGCTGCATCAACTCATGACTACACCCACAAGGCACGACCACACAGTATAGTACATCACCCATAGGCTCATATAACACTTTTGATCACAATAGTTGCCCGAAATCAACTCGACATTGGCAATCAGCCCCACATCAGAAAGAACTCTGTTTCCAAACCCCATAACACTGATAATGATGCAATGAACATGAAGATTTCATTATTAGGCACCCGAAACACCGAGCCACAACTACCACTACCGGGCACACACCGCAAACTAAACTAAAGAAACACATAGCGAAATGACTGAATATGAACATAGAAACATATAAAGGAACTATCAAACAAGCCCATAGGCACAAATCTCTAACAATGCTGACTTGAAAAAAGCAATATAACAAGGAAGAAGTAAAGCATATGAACAACCCCCAAGAATTCCATCCTGATAAAAATTTCCACCGCGGTACTCAGCATGGTCTAAATATATCGAATCACAAATATCACAAGGACCTCACCCTCAACCGAAAATCACATACCGAAAATGTATCATACCAATTGAAATTCCTCCACTAATTTATTTCAGCTGATAAAATCATAACGCTAACTGAACTCACATCTCGATGGAGTATCAAATCACAACTCGTAAACAAAATACTCAGGAAAATCATATAAAGCTTACCACGAAGAACAACAAGGACTCCTTTCCAGTTTCACTACTATCAAGAATGAATAAAACAATGATAGACACGGGTTACTACTCATAGAATCTCTCAACAGGAGCAAACACAAAATGGAATGCAAAACATGAAACTCACCCATAAGTGAAACAACGAATAAGGGAACTCGTTCCGACCAACATAACTATAATGAAATACAATTGACGCTCCTTTGTAAAACATCAAAACATACCGGGGTGATGATATCTGGCACAACGGCCTCTATTTTACTATATGAAACACAACAATGGGTCGGGTCTCCCCCTCTTAGGCGCCCTCTACTCACCTGAATACCCTGCTACCACACCCTACCTAAATCCTGGGACAATCTCTAACCCTTTGGCTAACATCTCCACACTAAAAACAATCTCGTTGTCGACATAGCTGTGGAAAAACACACAATACGAATCCTCTGAGACCCATGAGTACCTGAAAACCCCCATGCGGAGCTGGTAATGCAGACTGAACTGGTTGACCCACAAAACTTTACCGTGTTGCACCTTGCCTCCCTAATACGGACCAGTAGATTCCTCCGATCTACGAGGCCTCATTGCCTCCCTGAACTCTCTCCCTGATATCGTCTGTCCTCTCGCTCCCGGTCCCACATGTGCTCTAACCGGCGAGCGATCCCTACTACCTGCTGAAATGAGGCATCCTACTCTAACTCTCGAGTCCCCCTAAACCGAGTATCATGCCTGAATCTCCCAAATGACTCTACGGACTCATCTCTTAACTGAAGCAACCAAGCGAAGTGCATGTATGGCCCACTCAATGAATCTAACAGCATGCTCCAATAGTGACACAGCGCCCTGATGCAACTGCTCAAACTCCACGCGCCGTACATCCTGAAGGAACTGAGGTGCAATCTCCCTCAAAGCATCTCCAAAAACTGAATCTATTCTAGTGAAGCTAACTCGTCCAGGTGACCCCAACTCTTATGACGTCACTACTGATCAACCCACTACTCGGACCTGAGACATGACAAAAGAAATCTCCCTCGTCTCCACAATACCCGAAGTACGAAAAAAAATATAGTCACATGCCTCCAAAAAACCCTGGGCATTATCTGCCGCCAATCCACTGAAAGATAGAAGGGTGGTACTTCCAGTACCTATCAATTCCAAGGTATTCTTCCGCCATTGCTACTGCCCTAAACACGGGCTGAACTGAAACCACATGTCGTGCTGCCATGACAACTGGAACCTGACCAATATGATCTCGCTACTCTGGAGTGTAGACGGTGGGAGTCTGAACTCCTCCCCTGATCTGTGAAGAAACTGGTGCACTAGAATCATTCCTGCCCGAGTCGATGTACCAATTATACTCAGAACTATACCTAGGCCTACTGAAGTCCGGGGTAGCAACAGGCACCCCCAGTACCTGTCCCCCAACTAGAACTACTGGCGACTCCTCAACGGGTGCTCTGGTAGGCATCTTAACCGCGGCACGTACTCCTCGTTGGCCTCTGTCTCTGACCATTGTGACATTTGCTTTGGGATAACATCATCAGGAACCGCAGCTCGTGTTCTCACCGTCGATGAGAGAATGGATCGAAAATTTCAAACCTCAAGGTCAAGGAATTCACACGATAGGAATGAAGGAAGTGAAATTGTCCTAATAATTATGTAGCCTCTCAAAGATAAGTACAGACGTCTCTGTACCGATCCGCAAGACTTTACTAAACTCGCTTATGACTCGTAGCACCTATGAACCTAGAGCTATGATACCAACTTGTCACGACCCAAAATTCCCTCCGTTGGGTATCGTGATGACACCTAGTCTTAGGGACTAGGTAAGCCTAACAGTTACTGAATAACAACAATAATAAAAGGAAAACTAACAGTCTCGATATAGAATCTCAACAGAATGTACAAACTTTCCCAAAACCGATAGTACAAGCCATAAGCTCTACGAATCTTCTAAAACTTCTACGTACAATTGCTTGGAAATAAATAAATACAACAGTATATGAATAATAAATACAAAGATGGTGACTCCGAAGCCTGCGAATGCAACAATAGGTCACCTTAAGTCTCCTCGGAAATCATCCACACAGCTACTACAATATAAATCTGGATCTGCACACAAAAATGTGCAGAAGTGTAGTATGAGCACACCACAGCGGTGCCCAGTAAGTATCAAGACTAACCTCGGTGGAATAGCGACGAGGACTGGTCAAGATACCACTGGTCTACAAAATAAATAACATGAATATAGAAATGACTGAACGTTACATCTACCTAAGGCTTCACGGAATAATTTACGACAATGACAATGCAAAGCGTAAGGAAATTACAGAAGTCAGTCATGAAACAACACAAAAATACACAGAAATATTGACAGCAAAACAAGCCGAATCGAAAGGAAACACAATACAATAGAGAACACCAATAACTCAACTCCACGTCGGTTTGTTCACATCGGGCCTTAGCCATTAAAATCCATAACTGGTAGAAATCTTTAATATGAAAAACTTTTGCAAATAATCTTTTTTGTATGGAAGAGTTTCCTTTGAAAAGATACTTTCTCCAAAATTAGATATAAGTATATTTAGTAGAGAGAATTACGTAAAATATAGTTTCCTTCCAAATACGAAACTTCCCAAAGATGCTTTCCCAATAAATGACTTTCAAATATCAGTTTAGGCAAGACTAGTACTTTTCAAATATACCCACGATGTAAAAGTCATTCAAATATAAACATTTCAAAACCATTGCTTTTTCAATAATACTTTTCAATAAAAAACCCTTGATTAAAATATCCTCAAGATTTATCCACCGGAACTCAGTCCATAACTCAGAAATTGCCATGCAGTACAGGAGGATTATCAAATCTTGCCAATAAATGCAGTAAGAGATCGGTAGGAATATCCAAATTTAGAACAACAAAATAAAATGCAAAGACAAGTGCACGGTATCACCCTTTGTGCTTTTACTCTCATCCTCACCAAAACAAGTGCACACATCACCCTTCGTGCTTTACTCTCATCCTCACCAAAACAAGTGCAGTAAATAGCAAACAGGAACAACGGAAATAATAATGCATATATAAACACTCGACACGGAATTGCCCCTCGTGCATAACCTTTCAAACACACGACACAGAATGTCCCTTCGTGCAATAAATAAATAAACACTCGGCACGGAATGTACCATTGTGCATAACCTCACAAACACTCGGCACGGACTATCCCTCGTGCAATAAATAAATTAACACTCGGCACGGAGTGTCCCCTCGTGCATAACCTCACAAACACTCGACGCGGAATGTCCCCTCGTGCAATAAATAAATAAGCACTCAGCACGGAATGTCCCCTCGTGCATTAAATAAATAAGCACTCAGCACGGAATGTCCCCTCGTGCATAACCTCACAAACACTCGGCACAGAATGTCCCCTCGTGCAATAAATAAATAAACACTCGGCACGGAATGTCCTCTCGTGCATAACCTCACAAACACTCGGCACAGAATGTCCCTTCGTGCAATAAATAAATAAACACTTGGAACTGAATGTCCCCTCATGCTAAAATAACATAAACAACAATTTAACAAGGGCAATCAACAATAAGAACCATAAATCACAACATCCGGAAATCAACAATAAGAACCATAAATCACAACATCCCGTCAAGGGAGTTAACAAAGCCAACAATATCATTAACAGTATAAACAACAATAGAAATCATACCATCCCGGCAAGGGAGTCAACAATGAAAACAACATCATCCCGACAAGGGAAACATCTATAACCAATCTCGCCTAAACATTTAACTTTACGAAATAAAACTCAGGTCAAACCAGGGCCCAATAATAGGCAACATCAAGAAAACAACAACAACATAAATGTTTATCAACTAGGTCCAAGTAGCACATAAGGGAAAAATTATATAAAGCGGAATATAAGACTCACGAGCATGCTTGACACCAACAAACGGATGTTCTAACTACGGCTACACAACTATAAAGCTAGATAACACTAGTATAGTCAATTTGGCAGTTTTAGGAAGCAAGTATAGCATGAAGATAAGAGCGGTAAGATATTCAATTAAGTCTTTTAAGATCAAATAGCCAACAAAGGAATCCAAAAGCAAGTAATTCTAATTTAAGCAGGAAAGGATGAAATTAACAACCAAGGATTCAAACGTAACAATTACAACTCATACACAGGTAACATGAGAACCTACGAATCCTAAAATGCCAATCTATTAGTAAATAAGTCTGAGTACGCACTCGTCACCTCGTATACACGGACTACAATAAACAAAGAAGACTCAATCCTAAGGGGCAGTTCCCCCACACAAGGTTAGGCAAGATACTTACCTCAAAGACGATCACCTGGTACTCAAAAATAGACTTCTTAGGCGGAAAGACCTCCGGACGGCTCACAATCAACTAAGACAACTTCAAAATACACATACAACGTATAAGGAACTATTCCGAATAATAAAGTCTCAATCTTTACAAAATTATAAAAATCGACCCAAAAGTCGACCACTAGGCCCGCACCTCGAAACCCGAAAAATTTAGAAATTCCGATTACCCATTCACCTACGAGCCCGAATATATAATTTTTTTTTAAATCCGACCCCAAAACGAGGTCAAATTCGCAAATAATCAAAAAGCCCTACCTATACCCCAAACCCCAATTTCTACCTTTGGTTTCATGATTTTTGGCCTAGAATCTAATAGAATGTTGATGAAAATGGAAGAAAACGAGTTGAAGATTACTTACCTAAGAGGTTATGGTGAGGAATTGCTTCATAAATCGCCTAGGAGCTGTGGAGAAGAAGAGGGTTTATGAATTTTGAAAGAATCCCATAGTGAACATTCTGATTTTGGCATTTCAAAATAACTGGGCATTAAGTACTATGCGATCGCGGAGGGGTGTATGCGATCGCATAGAGGACTGGACCCCAAGCACTGGGACCGCGTATCAGGAGGTGCGACCGAACAGAGCACCCCCCCCCCCCCCCCCCATCTTGCCTAACCCCCTTATGCGATTGCAACTAGGCCTATGCGATCGCATAGGGCAACAGTCTCACCCCCCACTCACACTACTATTCGATCGCAACTATACATATGCTATCGCATAGTGTAACACACCAGGCATCAGAAAACTCATTTTACACCAGATGTTTCCTAAGTTTTGCACTACGACACCTACCCGAAACTCACCCGAGCCCTCGGGGCTCAAAACCAAATATGCACACAACCTCAAATACATCCTACAGACTTATTCGTGTAATCAAATCACCAAATTAACATCAAAAACATCGAATTAAACCTCAAAATCAATGAAATATTTCAAAACTTCATAAACTTTCAAATTTCCCATTTTTATTCGAAACACGTCAAACCAAGTCCGTTTCTTACCAAATTTCAGAGATAACACATAATAACCATATTGAACCTGTTCCGGGTTCCGGAACCATGATACGGGCACGATAACACAGGTTTCACATCAAATTTCATTTTCAAAAGCCTTTATATTTTTCAGAAAATAATTTCCTTAAAAATTCATTTCTCGGACTTGGGACCTCGGAATTCGATTCCGGGCATACACCCAAGTCCCATATTTTCCAACGGACCCTCCGGGACCGTCAAATCATGGGTCCGGGTCCGTTTACCAAAAAGCGTTGACCGAAGACAATTTTATTAAATTTTCTAATACAAAATTATCATTTTATCAGTTTTTCACATAAAGGCTTCCCGGCTACACGCCCGGGCTGTGCACATAAATCGAGGTGAGATAGAAGGGGGTTTTCACGACCTCGAAACACAGAATTAGCTAGAATATACGGGATGACCTTTTTGGGTCATCACACCAATGGTCTAGTGGTAGAATAGTATCCTGCCACAATACAGACCCTGGTTCGATTTCCAAATGGTGCATTTTTAATTACATAATTAAAATACCGACCAACTTTTGTTAGTTTTTTCGGTATTTGTTTTTTGAATTTAAATGACCGACCAAAGTTGGTCGGTAATTTTCGACCAACTTTGGTCGATATGCCCTTCCGCCCTTTAAAATACTGTCCACACATAAATGGTTGCGTTTTAGCCATTACCGACAAACTTTGGTCGGGTTTTTTGGACGGTTTTGCCCCGGATTTCTAGTAGTGTTAATACCAAAATTATTATTACAAACAAATTTTTCTAATTAACTTTCCAATAAACTAAATATTTTATTATTCCAACATGGCATTGTAACGCTCCTTTTTCCTCTCCTTTCAGATTAGTCAGGGTTTTTGACGTTACTGGGACAACTCATTTCCTTTTGGGAAAAGGGATGTGAAGGACTTGAAGAGTCTCCACCTAACGAATTAAGGTGCGTTAGGACACCTATTAAGGGTTATAATAACACTAGTTGAATAACCAGAGATTGGGTAAGGGCTTGAAATTACTCCAAGAGAAAGGTGTTAGGTACCCCGCAAAGTCCACAATTGTGGTTCCCGACCAAACAAACTTTGTGAATTTTAGCAAGTAGCAAATAAGCAGTCAAGTATACACATGGCAACAAGTAATGGTTGTGAAAACATTCGCAGTGTAAGCACACATATGTAGGGAATAGGGGAGTCCTAAGTTGTTTATCCTATGGGATCATATCAATGCAATGCCCGGTAATCACTCCTCAGTGAGGGACTACACGTGACATTAGCGCACCGGTCATCATATCCATATCTACCCTTTACCTCACCCCTTAGCAGTTATTAAGAGAATTTAGTTAGCGATCTCTATGCGTGCTGTTACTCGTCCCTTCTCAAGGGTCCTGGAGGAATTTAGGACCTCTAAGTAAATGTAGTTCTAGACAGGCAAGAACAAATATGACTGATCAGATAAATGCATGAAAGCAGTTATGATGCCCAGATTTACCTCCACAAGTAATGCACATAATCTACACGTCTCAAACACAAACAAGAGGCGGTTTCATTAGACAGAATCCTAAGGCAGGATATCTAAGTGAATGTCAATGCACAGAATTATGCAGCTTTATTTTTATAAACTCAGGAGCAGGGGCCTAATCAGTTTACCTACTGATTTTTAAGCCTGCTAACCTTTAGACAGTTCAGAAGTTGTTTTTTTCCTAAAAGCATGCTGTTCTAGATGTTACGAAAGTGCAGGGAGTGCTGCCAGTTTTATCTAAAACAGGATAATCGTATGTGAGATTGTTTTTACCCTTTTCATGAATCAATAGTTAAAACTAGGCGTGGTTAAGCAAATGCAAACGGAGTGCCTAATACATGATTTCTAAATGCACAGAAATGTCAGTTTTATGTCAATGATCCTTAAATTAACAGAATTCCTAAAACATGATTTCTAAATGCACAAAAAGGATTACAGAATGATCGAAACGTGATTTTTTGAATGCACAAGAGTAACAACTTTTATGTTAACGTTTTTTATTGTCCTAGGAGCAGGATTTCTAAGCGATAAACATAAAGCATGGATGAGATGCTGAAACAGTAGACATGTAATCCTAGGAACACGATATCTAGTGCATGCTTGGCATGGTTTGAATGAACATGCTGGTCCTAAAACATGGATTCTAATGCCGATAGAAATAATGTAAAGCTTAAAACACACTTTCTACCCGATGATTTTAACATAACTATATGGTTACCCTCCCCATTTTACTAGCCATCCCCAATATCTGTTTACAATAATTATTACAAATAAATAGCTGAATGAATTACATAAATAGATAGAAAAGAAGAAGTTAAATTATAGGGAGCCTGAAGCAGGACCAAATGTACCCTGAGGATACCAGGTGTTCATAACCTTGACTGTCAGAGTTTCATAGCCTTTCTCATGTCCGGGCGTGTCATAGTTCCCTAAGGACCTCAAGGATCTCGGGCAGTGCTCACACCTAGATTTCATAGCCAGAACTGAGTAAGTGCAGTGTGGAAGAGCCAGCCCGAGTGCATTAAAGTTCAGAGGGATCTCACAGGAATCCCAAGGCAGTCACACACTGGAGGGGCAGAACCTAAGAACCTAAGAGTAGAGTGAGAGTGCTTGACATAGTTTTGAAAAGGTTTTGATATAAAAACAGTAATTAAAAAGGACTCAGTTGAGTGAAGAAGTTTTATGAAAATAGAGGGGTTGATTAATAGTAAAATAGTTAAACAAGAACAGTGTCAACCAAACAAACAACATATCAACCATAGAGCGAGCAGATTCCACATTTCTCAACAACAGACTTTCACAAAGGGGATTTGGGAACTGGGGACGCATATGACATGTACAATGAATACATAACAGGCAGAAACATAAAGGTTTTGTAGGGGGTTTATAGGATTAGGGGATAACTAATGGTACCAACACAATATGAATTCCATAACAAACAGATGAGGGCATAGAATCAGACAACTTAAGGTGACAAAATTTCTTCACAAAGAAAGTTTCATACTAGAAACCATACAAACATAAATAGAGCAGAGCCAGGCTGGGCCATGCCACAAAGGGATTGAACAAGTTCATAAACATGTTGATCCTAAGTTGAATTAGGACAAAACTAATATGCTGAGTGAAGCAGTAATGTAAACAGGTTAATTACATGTTGAAAAGCTAAACAATGGACGGAAGTAGACTGAAGATTAGTAAACTAAAGCAGTAAGTAAACACATTGAGTTTTGAACTTGGATTTAAATCAGAACATACCAGCTAAATAGAAACAGATACTAAGTATAGGCAGTAGAGTGCAATAATTAGCCTCGGCTTGCAGCCGGCTAATTCAATTAAAGCAGCAGGTAGCAAGAAATAACAGAAAGTTTTTTTTAAGTGTGAGAGGGAGTTTTTTGAACCAGTCAGTTTGTGTCTAATGAGAGTAGAAGAGAGCATATATATAGCAGTTTGAGAACTAGGTAAATAAGGTAAGAGTCGAAATCGTTCAGTGATTGAAGAACTCAGAATCAATTAGAGTAAAAATTAGTGCAAGTACTACCTTAATTAAGGGAGTTATTTCAAACGGTAAAAGACAGGTAACAAATAAGGAAAGAGATTATATATAGCTGGGATATAACAACTAAGGAAATAATTCAAACACAGTGCATGTATAGGGTAAGCGTAAGGCTAGGTACATGAGGTTCTAATTACGGAAATAACATAAGAATCAGTTAACAGTATAGTCAACCACATAATTAAGGCAAGAAAATAATTTAGAAGTTGGAAAAAGGCATCAATCAAAGGAAATCAGTAAGGGGTTTCGATTACAGGAAATTAGGGAGTCAATTACAGGAAATTAAGGATTCAAACAAAATAGCACTAATTAAAGGAAACTACTACAAACTTCTGGAATAAACATAGTATAGGTAGGGAGAAACAAAATCAGAAACCATAATAAGCACAATAGGGAAGAAATCACAGAAAATCAGGGATTCAACTAGAAAATAGTACTGATTAGGGGAAATGACCATAACTTTCTGTCAATAGACAAAATAAACATAATATAGGCGGGAATAAACAAATCAGAAACCCTAATAAGCATAACAAACTTCTGGAATAAACATAGTATAGGTAGGGAGAAACAAAATCAGAAACCATAATAAGCACAATAGGGTAGAAATCACAGAAAATCAGGGATTCAACTAGAAAATAGTACTGATTAGGGGAAATGACCATAAATTTCTGTCAATAGACAAAATAAATATAATATAGGCGGGAAGAAACAAATCAGAAACCCTAATAAGCATAACAAACTTCTGGAATAAACATAGTATAGGTAGGGAGAAACAAAATCAGAAACCATAATAAGCACAATAGGGTAGAAATCACATAAAATCAGGGATTGAACTAGAAAATAGTACTGATTAGGGAAATGACCATAAATTTCTGTCAATAGACAAATAAACATAATATAGGCGGGAAGAAACAAATCAGAAATCCTAATAAGCATAATAGACTCAGAACATATTCAAACAGGCATACACACAAATCGCATGAACAAATCGGCAAAGACAAACTCAAGATTATAGTGTTAAAACAGGGTTTTAACATAACAGCTTATAAAACAAACAAAAATAGCTCAGAAAAATCTAAGAGGTACAGTAGAAGAGGTTAGGTTTTTCTAGAAAATAACCCAAAAATAGAGAGACCGGCTTAGAAACCCATAGGTTTAGCCGGAGAAAAGAAAGATCTTACTCGATCGAGCCATGGTGGCCTGAGAATGGTAAGCACTGACTCATGGGAGGGAAGGGAATGTCCACTGAACCTTGAAGACCTCGAGACGACAAGAAACCGGGCATGGAGAGCCATTAGAGGCTAGGGGTAGTAGAGAATCCATCATAGTCGACGGTAGGCAAGCAACGACGAGGGGAAATTAGGGTTAGGACAGAGAGGATATGGAGAGGAGAGTGAAGGGTGACGGCAGAGTGTGAGAGGAGAAATGAGGGGTTTGGGGGAGGGGGATCATTTAGGTTAAATTAGGAAAGGTTAAATCCGGGCCGTTGATCAAAATTGATCAACGACCAAGATTAAATCAGCATTGAGCCAGGGAGATTTTGGAATTGGGCTTGGGTCTGTTAGGTCATATATAGTTAGGTTTTTGGGCTAGTCTAATTAGGCTAAAATTGAAATAGAATAGGCTATTTGTTAAATACCCAATTTAAATTAATTAAAATAATTTGTAAAATAGCTAATAATTATAAAAAAATGAATTTCATGCATAGAAATAATTTTAAAATGATTATTTAGTATTAAAAAAATACAAATGACTAATTTTTGGTAAAAGATAGTACACAATTATATGCTTGGGCTATAATTGCAAAGTTATTACGATTATAGCCAAAAGGTGCCAATTTGGATATTTATGGAATAATTTGATCTTAATAGGACCATAAACAATAAATTAAATCAAGAAATATTTTTGAAAATCATTTGTGATGCAATTTTGTAATTATTTATTGGGAATAAAATACTGAACAAATTAATAAAATGTAGAAATATTATGGAAAAATACCAATTGCTACTAATGCATGATTTTGAGGGTATGTATGCAATTTAGAAAAAAATATTTTGGGAAAAATTGGGTATCAACAGCTTCTCCTCTTTACCCCGAAAGGATGAAAGAGTTGCCGGGTAAAGATATGATGGCCAATTTGGACCGAGCGAAACGGTTTGGGAGATTTAGGTAGTACTCTGGCTTCTGAGCTGCCTACATATCCCTAGTTTTACAGGAATCAAGTCGTATGTAGTTCCGGACTCACCGGTGAAATCATTACAAGAACGGACGCAATATCTAGGGATGGGCAAATGAACGGTTTACGGGAGAGGTTAGGTTTGATACAGTTAAGGAACTGGAGCGGGATCGCTCCTGCTGGGATAGCCGTTTCTCACCGGGTTACCTTCAAATAAGAATACTACAAGCATATATTTTGCATAAATTTAGACATGATGCAGGTTCCCGTTGGACTATGAAAGCCGTCTTCGGACGGTTAGGGATGACGTCCTTAGACCATGATGTCCTGGGCCATGAATTGCTTGATGAGAGATTCATAGGCCATGAAATGATGTTCTTGGGCCATGAAGATGGTGCCTTCGAACTATGAAGCATTTGAATAATGATATGCGAATTGAGAGAGATCCTCAGGCCATGACATGGTGTCTTCCGTCTATGAGGATGATGCCGTTAGACTATGATGCCTTTGGACAAGTTGGCGATATTTCAGCCCATGAGATGCAATAATATGTTGTTGACAAGACAAGGCTTAGTCTTGCGGAATGGAGGGCAGAGCTTGGCCCGAAGAGGAGCGAAGTAAATAATGCTTGAGAGACAGCGCTTAGTCTCGGTGAATAAAGTAAATTGGAGGCAGAGCTTAGACTTATGCAAGTATGGAGACAGAGCTTAGTCTCATGCAAATGAAGGCAGAGATTAGTCTTATGCAGGGTGGAGGTAGAGCTTAACCTCATGCAGATAGGAAGGCAACGATTAGCCTTATGCAGATGGAGGCAGAGCTTAGCCTCATGCAAAATGCGGGACAGAGCTTAGTCCCATGAAAGATGAAGGCGGAGCTTAGCCTTATGCATAAGAATAAATAGCAAATGATAGTAGAATTTCTTAGCTAGTACCATATTTTGATATTGCGATTTTTGTGAGAATTGTGACTTTGACACGTGTTTATCCTTTGTTCCTACATCCAAAACAAATCGTGAGTTCTGTGGATGGGGAAGGTCGGTTTGTATCCTAGATGGCTTTGCTTGACTTGTTCTGCGTGGTCTGATGATCCTGTTCAAGTTATCGGGGTAGCGTTTACTAAACAGAGCTATTTTGAACGCAGACATGCATGATTTTGCAAAGACATAGTATGAAACATATTTTAAGAATTTAGATGAACCAACGATCGTGACACGGTTCAAGACATTGCAACCTTAGATGAACCAACGTTTCTGACTGTTGTGCATGTTGCGGTCGACTGAACTTGCTTTGGAATTTTGAGGGTCCTCCTCAAAATTCTGCCCCAGTTTCTAATTGTGGGGGGGGGGGATGAGATTTTTATTGAATTGTGACCGAACCCATTGGGCTGCTTACGTATCCCCTCTTAAATGAGAATTCGGTCGGGCATAGTTCAGTTACATTATTTGGGAAAGCATAAAGAGTTACACAAAGAAGCGTTTGACTGCGTCGGAATTGATTGGTCTTAGCCAGACTTCTCCGTCCATTTCTACAAGTATGAGAGCTCCTCACATCAGTACTCGATGAACCATATACGGACCTTGCCAGTGGGGAGAGAATTTCCCTTTGGCCTCATCTTGATGTGGAAAGATCTTCTTTAACACGAGCTGCCCCGATGTGAACTGTCTTGGCTTGACCCTTTTGTTGAAAGATCTGGTCATTCTGCTCTAATCAAGTTGTCTGTGACATATTGCATTCATCCTTTTATCGTCTATGAGGGTTAGCTGCTCATAACGACTTCTTATCCATTCCGCGTCACTGAGCTAAGCTTCTTGTATGATTCTTAAGGAAGGAATTTCCACTTCAGCAAGAATAACAACTTTCGTACCATAAACCAGCAAGTAAGGAGTTGCTCCAGTTGATGTGCGGATTGTGGTGCAGTATCCCAGTAAGGTAAATGATATCTTTTTGTGCCACTGTCTGTGTTTTTCTTTCATCTTTCTCAATATCTTCTTGATGTTCTTGTTGGCGGCTTCTACAGCTCTATTCATCTGAGGTCTATAGGCTGTGGAATTCTTGTGCTTGATTTTGAAAGTCTCGCACATGGCTTTCATCAGATCACTGTTTAGATTAGAGCCATTCTCGGTGATGATTGATTCTGGAACTCCAAACTGACAAACAATATGGTCGCGGACGAAGTCTGCCACGACTTTCTTAGTCACTGCTTTGTAAGATGCTGCTTCGACCCATTTGGTGAAGTAATCAATAGCTACTAAGATGAACCTGTGTCCATTTGAGGCTGTAGGCTCGATCGGTCCAATGACATCCATTCACCAGGAGACAAATGGCCAAGGAGAGCTTGTTGCATTGAGCTCATTTGGGGGTACCTTTTATCATATCTGCATGTACCTGACATCGATATCATTTCCGTACATACTGGATGCAGTCTGTTTCCATGGTCATCCAGAAGTAACCGGCTCTGAGTATCTTCTTGGCCAAGACAAAACCATTCATATACGGGCCGCAAGTCCCGACATGTATTTCTTCAAGTAGTCTGGAGGCTTCCTTTGCATAGACACATCTCAATAATCCCCAATCGGGAGTTCTCCTGTACAGGGTTCCTCCGCTGTGAAAGAAACTGTTGGACAATCTCCGAAGCGTGCATTTCTGAGTATGATTTTCAAGCTCTGGGTACTCTCCCTTTGACAAATACTCCTTGATATCATGGAACCATGGTTTTCCGTCCGCTTCTTCTTCAACATGGGCACAATATGCCGGCTCGCTATGGATCTTTACTGGAATAGGATCAATGAAGTTCTTATCTGGATATTGTATCATGGATGATATAGTGGCCAGTGAATCGGCAAACTCGTTCTGAATTCTGGGGACGTGCCGAAATTTTGTCTTTGTGAACCTCTTTCTCAATTCCTGTACGTGGTGCAGATATAATAGTATCTTGGAATTCCTGGTAGCCGTTCTCCTTGTACTTGGTGTATTAGCAGATCTGAATCACCAATTACTAGCAGCTCTTGAATATTTATGTCAATGGCCATGTTGAGACCTAGGATGCATGCTTCATACTCTGCCATATTGTTGGTGCAGGGGAATCTGAGTTTAGCAGATACCAAATAATGTTGGCCAGTTTCCGACACCAAGACTGCTCCAATACCGACTCTTTTGAAATTGGATGCTCCGTCAAAGAACATTCTCCAACAGTCATAGGATTCAACAATGTCTTCTCCTATGAATAATACTTCTTCATCGGGAAATATATGTTTTCTGAGATTTGTATTCTTCTCCCACAGGGTTCTTGGCAAGATGATCTGCCAATGCTTGTCCCTTTTGGCCGCTTTCTGAGTCACATACGTGATGTCGAATTCACTTAGCAGGATTTTCCACTTAGCTAGCTTGCCAGTGGGCATGGGCTTCTGAAATATGTACTTCAAGGGATCCATCCTTGATATGAGATATGTCGTGTAGGCACAGAAGTAGTGCCTCAGCTTCTGGGCTACCCAGGTTAGAGCACAACAGATACGCTTCATTAGAGAATAACGTGCCTCGTATGGAGTGAACTTCTTACTCAAATAATAGATAGCCTATTCCTTTCTTCCTGTCTCATCGTGCTGCCCCAGAACAAAGCCGAAAGCTCCATCTAATACTACAAGGTAGAGTAGTAAGGGTCTTCCTGGCTCTGGCGGGACCAAAACTGGTGGCGTTGACAAGTATTCCTTGATTCTGTCGAAAGGTTTTTGACAATTCTCGATCCATTTGGTTGCAGCATCCTTCTTTAACATCTTGAAGATTGGTTCACATATGACCGTTGACTGGGCTATGAACCGGCTGATGTAGTTAAGGCGCCCCAGGAAACTCATCTCATCTTTCTTGTTCTTTGGCGGTGGTAACTCTTTGATGGCTTTGACTTTTGATGGATCCAGTTCTATTCCTCGGCGGCTGACGATGAACCCAAGAAATTTTCCGGCATGAACCGGCCGAATGTACACTTCGTGGGGTTTAATTTCAGGTTGTATTTCCACAACCTGCTGAAGAATTTCCTCAGACCTGCTATATGGTCGGTGGATTTCTTGGACTTGATAATGGCGTCTTCCACATATACCTCGATCTCTTTATGTATCATGTCATGGAAGATAGGGTCATAGCTCTCATATAAGTGGCCCCAACATTCTTTAATCCGAATGGCATCATCTTATAACAGTAGACTCCCCACGGCGTGATGAAAGCCATTTTCTCAGCATCTTCTTCGTCCATCCAAATCTGATGGTATTTGGCAAAACAATCCACGGACGACTAAGTTCATGCTTTGCACAATTGTCAATCAGGATGTGTATGTTTGTAAAGGGGAAATCATCCTTTGGATTGGCCCGATTGAGATCCCGGTAGTTGACACAGACCCTAACTTTTCCTTTTTTCTTGGGCACTAGCACGATGTTGGCTAACTATGTTGGATATTCAACTACCCTGAGGACCTTGGCGTTGATTTGCTTGGTAACTTCTTCTTTGATTTTCTGACTCATATCAGGCTTGAACTTTCTGAGCTTCTGTTTTACCGGCGGCACATTGGATTGGTCTGCAACTTATGGGCCACAATGGATGTACTTAGACCAGTCATGTCGTCGTACGACCATGCAAATATGTCTTCATACTCTTTCAAGAATTGGTGTATTCCTCTTTTTCTGATGGCGACAAATGGACGCTGATGCGAGTGTCTCTAAATCTCCCAGGTTGACTACCTCGGTTTCGTCCAGGTTGGACTTAGGTATGTTCTCGAAATCCTCAACTTTTCTGACAATTTCATCGGGTATGACATTCTCTTCTTCTTAATAGCTGTCCTTTTGTTGCTTTGTCTCATTGCATGTCACAGTCATCGGTTCATCAAGACAGGACATAGTAATGATGTATAGATAAAAGTAATGAGAGAACAATGATAATAAATAAATAGTAATTCGTTGAAACGTAAAAGCAATTTTTTGATAATTTAAACAAACATTTTGGAACATCGGGATTTTATTGGAAAAGAAAATGCGAAAAGGAGATCATTAGCAAAAAATGAAGTAAATAACGTTGTTCAGCCTTGCTACCCAGGGACTCGTCGAGCCCTGGATGGTCTGACGGTCCAATTCTTGAGGAATGATCCCTTGTTCACAGCTTGGATGGTAGGGCCTTCCTCTTCCTCCTCCTCAACAATAACACAACAGTCCATGCCTTCATCTTCTAGGAATAGATTCTTCAAAGATACTAGAGTTTCTTCTTCTTCTGACCCCCATATTATATCAGCTTCCTGGAAAGTCTGCTCCAAATGTGGTATAGGGTGTTCTAATGGATAGTAGCGTCCGTGCCATGGTGGCGACCAACCTTCGTACTCCTGCCAAGTGTATTTGTATCCCAGCCCAAAAGTGATGCCATGGTGCTTCAACTGTATCGGTTTGGAAATCCCCTAAAGATTCTTACCGAGCCTTTTTCCAGGCTTGTACCCGCTCCAGTTCAATATGATTTTGATCTTACTATCTCACCACTTATCCTTGTCTATTGCGTTAACCCGCTCGATGTGGTAATAGGTTTTTCCACCCAGCCTTCTTCTACCTTCAACCACCGGGATATTCTGACGACTATAGATAGGGATGCTTCTATCTCCGTGGATGATTACTTCCTGGTGGTTCCATTCAAATTTCACTGCCTGATGGAATGTTGATGCCACAGCCCTAGCGACATGTATCCATGGCCGTCCCAATAATAGGTTATATTACGCGGATACATCTATCACCTGAAATTCAACCTCGAAGCATGTAGCTCCCATCTGTAGAAAAAGACTAATTTCTCCAATGGTGACCCTCTGAGAACCGTCGAAAGCCTTCACATTCATGGATCCTTCTCTGATCTCGTACAATCCTTTGCCCAATCTTTTGAGTGTTGTAAATGGGCAAATGTTGAGGCTGGACCCTCCGTCGATTAGAACCCGGGTAATGAAATAATCTTCACATTGCACAGTGATGTGCAGTGCCTTGTTGTGACTTATCCCTTCAGGTGGCAGCTCGTCCTCATGGAAAGTGATCTTGTGACTTTCCAGCTCCTGTCCTACCATGTTGGCCATTTCTCCACTAGTGATGTTATTAGGCACATATGCTTCGTTCAACACTCTCATCAAAGTATTCATGTGCGCTTCCGAGTTCTGTAGCAATGACAGGATGGATATTTGAGCTGGAGTCTTGCTCAGCTGATCTATGACTGAATATTCTTTGGCTTGCACCTTTCTCCAAAGATCATCTGGACCTGTTTCAATGACGGGTGGCCTGTTGGAAGCATGTTTGCTAGACTCTGCCAAGTGTTCAGGTGTATAGACCCTACCAGTCCTGGTCATCCCCTTTGCGGCACCAACTTCTTCCATCTTAACCTTACCTTTCCTTCTTGCTTCAGCCACGTAGTCCCAAGGTACGTCATTGGTGTTGAAAAGCGGCAGGGTTGACACTGTCACTGTAATTAGTGCGGGTATCTTCACTTCAAATGGGACTGGTGCCGTGGCAGGTGGGGTTACCTCAACCTCAAACGGCACAGGTGCATCCGCAGGTGGTACTAGTTCAAACTTGAATGGGACTGACGCAGCTACCTCAACATCTCCTGACGGATAAATCTGGAATATGATGGGATTAAGTGTGACCGTTGGCTTCTTTGGGTCATCACCTTCTTTGATTAATCCAATCGACCCCTCTGGGTCCCATTCTTCCTCTATCCCTATCATGTTGATGCCTCCACCCCTATGGTCTGGGAGCGTATTTTTGCGGACATTGGGAGTAGCTTCCTTTGCTTGGATGACCTTATTATCAATCAGAGACTGGATTTTATCCTTAAGTGAATGGCATTCATCAATTGTATGCCCCTTCATGTCGGAATGGTATGCACAAGTTTTATTTGGGTTGACCCATTGGGATGGATTTTCAGGGGTTACAACAGGGATAGGAGTAACATAACCAGCAGCTTTTAATCTTTCGTACAGCTGGTCAATAGGTTCAGCAATGGCAGTATATTGCTTGGGCGGCCTGCGGTCAAAATTGGGTTGAGGTCTTGGAAAATTTTGAGTAGGGGGTGACTGGAAGTGAGAGGGTTAAGAGTTGTATGTATGATAAACAGTGGCTGTTTGGGAATATCTGGGAGACGTAGGTTGATAAGCAGGTGAAGCTGACGGTTGATAAGCAGGTGGAGGTGCTGGCTGATATGTAGGTGGGGTGCTTGGTATGTGAGTGGGGAAGTTCGTTATACCAACGCGGATTTGGGTCCCTGTGCAACCATTACCATCCATGAATCTTTCTTCTTGGATATACCACCAGACTACAAGGCTTTTTTGGTGGCTTGTAGTGCTTCGAAATTAGTAACCATTCCGCTCTTAATCCCTTCTTCAATTCTCTCACCTAGTTTGATGATGTCAGACAATTTATGGTTTTCAACTACCATCATCCTCTCATAATATTGCGGGTCCTGTGGCCGGACGAAGAATTTTTTCATTTATTCTTCATCTAGGGCAGGCCTGACCTTGGCTGCTTCAGATCTCCAGCGAATGGCATACTCGCGAAAAGTTTCGGTAGGCTTCTTCTTGAGGTTCTGGATATAAAATATGTTTGGAGCATTATCCATGTTGAATCTGAACCGGTCTATGGAATTTGAGGCCATGCCTACCCAGTTGGACCACTTCTTAGGGTCTTGGATGATATACCAAGACAAAGCATCTCTGGTGAGGCTTCTCATGAACAATTTCATGCGAATCTTCTCGTCTCTTCCTACTCCAACCAATTTATCACAACAGGTTCTCACATGGACCCTGGGATCACCTGTACCATAGAACATCTGGAACTTAGGAGGTTTGTAACCCTCTGGTAGTTCAACATCAGGCTGTATGCAGAGATCTTCATAGTTCAATCCCGCAACTCTTTTACTTCCTTCGACGCCCTGGACTCGGCTAGTCAGTCTCTTGAGTTCTTCGACCAAGTTCTTAATGAGCATATCCTTCTCGCTGGATTCAAGTGTGCAAGAAATAGGTTGGGTGAAGTGAGGTAGAGACTCCACGTATATGGGGTTGTTATGATGGCCTTGCGCCTGAGCATAAAGGTGGTCATTTTTGGAGCTTTGTGGTTCAGGTATGATCAGTGGGGTGTTACTCGGAGTGTGGAAAGTGTTGCATTGTGGTGGAATAGTTTGATTTTTTGGTGGATTTGTACGGTGGTGAGTTGTGGGAGGGTTCTGTTTTTTTGGGGTATTCTGAGGAGGTATGGGGTTTTGGGTGTTCGGATGATTGACATCTGGAACACTAAGTGAGAAGGACATATTTTCCAACTTTCGCACATGTTCAATCTCCCTTTGGTGTTTCAACAACCTTTGCTCGAGTTGTGACATAGCATCATTCTGAACCTGAGTACCTTGATTGTCAGGATCTTCTGTTCGTTCAGCTGTTGTTGTGTTTTCCTTTTTGATATTGCTCAAATCTTCCATTTTGCCTTTGCCTTTGCCTTTAAGTGGACTAGGAGGAGGAGGGCCCCTGGATCTTGTGTGATATGATGATGATGCCAGAATACGCGAACTAACCTTTGAGAAGGGGAATAAAAGAAAGAAAACAAAATTAAAAACAAAAGGTATCCAAGTCAGTGAGGATCATGAGAAAATATTGCAGTATTTAAACACACATTGCAGGGATATAAAAGCGTGTCCTAATTTGGGGATCCTCGTTTTGGCCGAGGTAGGCCTAGCGACAAGTTGATTTGGAGAACTTAGATGCCAATAATTTCCTCATTTCATTAATGTAAAAGTAGATAAATCTAAAACGACACTGAATAATATAAGTCACTAATGGCACTTGGCCTTATTACATTTGAAAAAGCAGGTAAATTTAATCTACTTGGTCCCAGAAGGACCTTCCCCAGGCTTGATCTTCTTGTCTCTATCGATTAGGTTCCCCAGGTCGTGCATGCCCAAGAACAGGTTTACTCTTGCTAGATGCCTTCCTTCGCTTCCCTCAGAATTCTGGCAGACGACGACTTTTTTCCTTGTCTTCGCCTCTAGTTCCATCAGACCCTGCTCCAAATATTCCAACCTCTCATTGGATTTGATAGCCCTTTCCACTCATTGGTCAGTTCCATATCAGTTTTATGTTGCTCCAGATGCTCGGCCTTAGACTCACGAACCCTTTTGCACAGTTTATTGTATTTCACTTGGGCCTCAGCAACTTCGTCTATGACCCTGTTTCCCTCACTGATTCCCGACTCAACTATCCCTTCTATGCTTTCTTCCGACAATGATAGTTAAAAGCGTACATGCCCTGTGTGGTACATGTCTGGCTCGATGGTATTCTTTTCTATAATAACCTTTAGATGCCACATATGCTGAGCTTCACATTTGTACGGGATGTCGTCGTCCTGAAAATCTGCCCTGTAATGACTCATTTTAGAAACTCGCGGTATGACTTGCTTCCTGACTGCCTGTCTCATAACCTTGATGTGAGCATAAGGGTATATGCCCCTTAAACCAATCAACATGAGGTACAGAGCGTCCCTCGATATGATGATGAACTCACTGGTAGGGAACCATTCGAACATCCATTGAACCTGGTTCTCGGTCAAATTGTCAAAAACCTGCGCCCATTCTGTAGCATTTTCCGGTTGAGAAAACCTGCCTGGGATGTAGGTCATTCTCTTAGGGTTATGGAAGGCTATATGGTCATTCCACGCCCTTCGATGAAACTCTTGACGATATTGACCCCTTTGGAGAAGCTCCAATAACCAAACCTGTAGTAGCCGATTACAACCCTCAAAGTGTTTGAACCCCTTCTGGCAGTGGTCCAAAACTCGGTATATGCCTGCTATGATCATAGGGATAATGGTATATGTTTTCCCCTCGATCCCCTCCATTAAGGTTTTGGCTACCATAGCCAGTCTAGTGTGAATCCTGTCTCCTTTGCTCGAAAATACTATCATACCCAGGAAGCAAACGACGAACACAATTACCCTGCGGTGAATATGACCCAAGGAAGTAATAGAGAACTCATCGTGGAAGATACAATAGGATTTGACGTTCATAGAGATAGTCAAAAGGTATGTAGGACTCTGTCAGGCACTCTAAATCATCGTTCCTTTTCAAACCCATCATTTTCAGGAATCCCCTAGCGGCATGGTTTTTCGGCACCAACAAACCTGGACTGTCCTAAGGTAATCCCGCGAAACCCCCTATCTCCTCCAAGAGGGGGGTCATTTCTATGTTTCCAAAACGAAACACAAACCTTTCTCTGTCCCAGAACATAGTGGCTGCTTCAATCAACATATTGTTCGGTTGGATATCCAGTAAAGAGGGTAAGTTTCCGAGGACCCTCTGTTTAACCAAAGAATTGGATTCTTTGCCCAAAGCTATTTTAAGAAGAACACGGGTTTCTGATAACCAAAGAATAAGATTATAATAGTAGGTAAACTCGTAAATGGAAAGAAGTAAGATGCACAAAAAGTAAGTATATTGCAATAGTAGTTCAAAAATTTTTTTCTTCCTCCCTTACATGTTATATTTTTCTCCTTTATATAGGGAATTTCCTAATATAACGTCTACCATTTTCGGTGATTAAGCATTAATGACTAATTATGACTTTAATGTAACGTTACAATGAATCAACCGTAACTGTTGCGTGAATATTGTGTAATGCATGGATCTCTAATTTGAAGATCTCTGAATCTGTCCTTTATTCTACCCAAATACACTTTTGACCGTGTCTCTTCATTTTCTCAATCAGGTTGAGACTTCCGTAGCTAATTAACCCATGGGTGTGATTTGCCGTGCCTCTTTGCCTCATACCTCTTCATAGAGTTTCGTCCAGCTGTCGTATCTTCATTGCTCCGCGTAGATTACTGAGTCATTAAGATTTATTTATTACACGTGTGAAGCTCATTTTTACCAATACAGATAGTCCCCCCACTTACCATATATTTATCAATTAATATTTGGTAAGTGGATACTCATTTATGGCGGAGTATTTTGCCGCCGCTTCACTCGAATCACTGCATTTTTTCCTGTACGTAAGCGTCGCTTTTCACTTCCATTTAATGCTTATGCCACATGGCATTCTTGGGTTGGTTTTGCAATTGTTCAGCGTCTTTTAGGGCTTTCTTGCGGCTGCATCAGTCACGAAGTGACATCTTCAATTATGGTTTTCACATCATTGCTTTTTTTTTTTCATTTTTTGACTGTTGTCTTCGAGTATAAATACCCCCTTTTTCCTTTTCTTTCACGAAAAACTTCTAACTTTCAAACTTTATTTGTAAAGAACTTTTTTCTTTGCCTTTGTAGATATATCGTCTTCAAACCAATCTAAGAGAGTCATAAACGTTGATGAATTGACACCCTCTTCCACTCCGACTCGGAGTCGCAGGGGTGGTAGACTGAGGAGTTTAGGCTCTACTCCTTCGAGAGGCTCTTCTTCTTCCCAGATTGTTTCCCCTCATTCTGCTAGGTTTTTAGTCTCTCCAAGAGCTAGGGTTTCCAGTTCTTTGCCCAGGGGTAGAGAACATCACGAACCCCTACGCGAACCACGAGTTGATGAAATCATTCCTGTTGAGTTTACCTTCACTAGGGATAGTCAGGTTCTTGTAGATCAGTCGTTATACCTTGATAGTGTTGATAGGTATCCCACTCTTATTACTGAAGGTTTGATTCCCCTTGTTCGCAGGGAATATTCTTGGGAGTCTGATTTTCCCATTGTTATTCTGAATAGCAATCAAAGAATAACTTCTTACAAGACGAGGCATTCTTTTGTTTACACTTACCCTTTTACTCTAGGGTTTAGACCACCTATTGATCCAGTCATCATCGAATTTTGTCATTTCTTCAACATTTTCTTAGGACAAGTTGGTCCTCTTGTGTGGCGGGTTGTCGCGTGTCTTAGATGCTTAGCTTCTTTAGCCTTGGTTCCTTTTACCTTCACTCACCTCATTCATATTTATTCTCCTACCTTATTTCGTCAAGGGGTTTTCACTCTGGCTGCTAGGAGCAAAAGAGTGTTGGTAACCCCTGATGATGATAAGGATAGAGGTTGGTACCTTCGATACGTTGCTGTGCGCACTGCTGGTTTAGTGGGCGAGGAAAATCTTCCCTTCCCTGAGAAGTGGAATCACACACGTGAGTACATTTTAGCTCACATTTGTTATTTTTCTTCTCTTTGCTTTAAATGTTTTATTGACACCATAGCTATTTTCTTCCTCTTTCAGCAATCATGGGTACTGTTGAGAATGTCTCCGGTATACGTGATTGAGTAGATAAGCTGTTGTCGGTTGCTCCATTGGAGGAAAGATCTTGGAAGTACTTCTCCGGGAAGTACGTTTGGAAAGTGAAGACTCACGGTAAGTGAAACTTTTGTTTTCGCTTTTTTTTTCCTTACTCGAGCTTCTTTTTCTTCGTTTGTTTAACCTTTTTTATTTTCACAGGGTTTCCTGCTTGGGTGATGTCTGCTGCATCCTTTCCGAAGATGTCTTTGGATCAGGGCTAGGATATTATTACTAGTTCCTCTTCTTCCAAGAGGAAAGTTGGTGGGTCTAGGACCTTAGAAGAAGAAGAGGAAGAGGAGGGCATTTTGGTGCACAGGTCACGTAGAAGAAGAGTGGTCTCAGACGATGAGTCTACACTCGTGGTAGTGTCTTCCGTACCTGATGTCAGACCTTCTACCTCCTGGGATTCTTCTTCTTCTCTTGCACATGATTCTGTGGATCATCAATTCCACGAAGGTTTTGGCCCGCTGTTAATGAGGCGCCTCTGGCTGTTTTTGCTCCCTCCTTTAGAGAAATCTCATCATCCGTTCTGGCTATTTCCTCTGCTCCTTTGGCCATTTCTGCTCCCTCTGCTGCCTTGCCCGTGGCTTTCTCAGCTCCTCAAGTTTTCGTTCCTGAGACTTCTTCAGCTCCACAAATTTCATTGCCCGTGGCTCCTTCTTCCCAGCCTGCTTCCGTGCCTCCTGTTAGAGAAGTAGGGTCTTGTAGTATGTTTCTTAATGGATACGAGGTCACAACTGTGATTTGATGACGTTGAAAGTATGGCCTTAATTTTCTAGATGCCATGATTAGAGCTAAGGCTAACTTTTCTAGATGTGGATACCTAGTTTCAACATCTAGTAATATCTTGCTTTCATAATAAATAGGAGATTGTTTACCTTTATTCTCCCTTACCAATATTGCACTTACAGCAATTTCTGAGACAGCAAGGTAGACGTATAGCCTCTCCCCCTCCTTCGGCTTTGACAGCAACAGAGGTTTTGATAGATAAGACTTTAGGTCTTTCAAAGCATGTTGACATTCTTCAGTCCATTCGAACCGATTTTGCTTTTTGAGAACTGCAAAGAATTTGAAACTTTTCTCGGAAGATTTGGAAATAGATCTTCCTAAGGCTGCAATTCTTCCCGTTAGTCTTTGAACTTCTTTTTTCTTTATAAGTACATCAGGTATTTCTTCTATAGCTTCAATTTGATCAAGATTTACCTCTATTCCCATGTTTGATACAAGGAAACCCAAGAATATACCCGATTCTACGCCAAAAGCACATTTTTCTGGATTCAGCTTCATATTATACCTGTGTAAAATGTCAAAGGTAATAGAAAGGTGCTGGAAATGGTTTTCCGCCCGTGTTGATTTTACCAGCATGTCACAATGTAAACTTCCATTGTTTTTCCCAAATGTTCCTAGAACATCTTGGTCACTAGACTTTGATATGTGGCTCCAACGTTTTTTAAGCCAAAAGGCATGACTTTATAACAATAAGTCCCCCTGCTTGTAATAAAGGAGGTTTTTTCCTCGTCTGAGGGATCCATTTTAATCTAACTATAACCAGAATACGCATCTAGAAAGCTTAACAATTCATGACCTGCGGTGGCGTCAATCATTTGATCTATATGTGGTAATGGGAATGAATCTTTGGGGCATGCTTTATTTAAGTTAGTATAATCTACGGAGACTCTCCATTTTCCATTCTTTTTAGGTACTACCATAGTGTTAGCTAGCCAGTTAGGGTATGTTACCTCTCGTATTGAACCAATCTTTAAGAGTTTCTGTACTTCTTTGTCAATCACTTTGTTCTTGAATGGTCCTTGCTTTATTTTCTTCTGCTTAACAGGTACGAAGGATGGATCTTCATTTAGTTTATAAGTCATCACCTCTAGCGGGATAACTTTCATATTTGAGTGGGACCACGCAAAGCAATCTGTGTTAGCCTTTAAATAATCAATTACCTTACCTCTTCGACCGGGACTCAGCCTCGTGCCTTTGTACACTTTCTGTTCAGGCTTTTGTTAAGACAATGGAACAACTTCGAGCTCTTCTGTAGTTGTTTCAATGTACTCGTCTTCCTCCGGTTCATGAATGACCTCCGGTCTGGAATCTACATCTGTGTGGTCCAATGCCTCTTTCGTGGTGACTTGATTCACTTTCTCGTAAGCATTTTCTTTCGTACTTGTTTCAGCAGTAATACCTTCCGTACCTATTTGGGTAGTAATTCCTTCCATGCCTGTTTGGGCGGTGTCACCTGCTTGGGAGATTTCCTTATCCTTTGATTCTTTCACCTCTACTTTTTTGTTGTAGTGTACCACGAAATTTATATTTCTCGCGGTTTGTTGATCGCCTCTAATTTGCTGAATCCCCCATTTAGAGGGGAATTTAATTACCTGATGCANTTCAACATAAGTGCTAAGTTCAATTTCTCCTTTTGTTATAACCGTAGAGTTATCAAACCTTGATATGGCTCGTGCCCTTGGGATTACTTGATTCCCCAATAGCATTTCTTCCACGACTCTTAGCAAAATGATATTGATTAAACTACCTGGATCAATCAACACTCTTTTTACGTTAGTGTCATGAATAAGTAAACATATTACCAGAGCATCGTTGTGAGGAAGCATTAGTCCGCCGATATCTGCATCATCGAAGGTTATATCGTCTACTTCCAGATTTTCACGAACTCCCTTTCCGTGTGTAATTGTGAACTTCGTGGTCGTTTTGCAGACCACTCCGTTTACTTCTTCACCTCCATGTATCACGTTGACGGTTGTTTTGGAGATGGAGGTTTTGGGGACTCCTGCCTGTTCTTCAAGTATGCCTTTTTACCTTTTTCACTAAACAATTCTGTCAAATAACCCTGTTTCAATAATTGTTCTACCTCACCTTGCAAAAATCTGCAATCTGCAGTTCTGTGTCCATGATCATTATGGAATTCACACCAGAGATCTGGGTTCCTCTTATTCGGGTTCGACCTCATCTCTTTGGTCCATCGAACCTTATCACCCAAATTTCTTAACACTGAAATTAGTTCGAAGGTACTTACATTAAATGTTTGATCCCCAATTTGCGCATTACCTCTAGGTCATTGATCTTGATCCCTTCTGGATCTAGATGAGGACGAGCCCGCATCTCTGCTTGGTGGTCCATAATCTGACCTGGTGTTTTCGAACCTGGGACGAGTTTCACGTCCCGATGGTACCAAGTAAGGATCGTACCTATTTTTACCTGATCTCCTGTCAGATTCTGAACGTCTGGATCTGGTATAATCTTCCTCTTTTGGACGAGCAATGGTATCTTCTTCTATTCGAAGTTTAGTAATATGCATGTTATAAACATCATTCTATGCTGTAGCTGGGAATTCTCTCAAGCTTTCCTTGAGTCTTCTTGTGGATTCTGAGCTTTTGTCATTTAGATTACCTGCGAATGCCATGGCTGCCCAATTATCAGGAACCCTTGGTAGTTGCATTCTTTCTCGTTGAAACTTGTCTACAAATTCACGAAGTAGTTCCGTGTCTCCTTGTTTTATTTTAAAGATGTCCTCCATCCTTTTCTCGACTTTTTGCGCATCGGAGTGTGCCTTTATGAAAGAATCTGCAAGCTCAGCAAAAGAATCAATAGAGTTTTCAGGGAGAAGAGAATACCAGGTTAGCGCCCCTTTGGTTAGCGTTTCTCCAAATGTTTTAACTAGGACCGACTCAATTTCTTGTTTTGTTAAGTCGTTTCCCTTCACTCCGGTGGTAAAATTAGTCACATGGTCGCGTGAGTCGGTTGTCCCGTCATACTTAGGTACGTTAAGCATTTTAAACTTCTTTGGAATGGGTACGGGTGCCGCGCTTGGTTTACAAGGTTGTTGAGAATATCTATCAACGTCAATGCCTTTGATAACAGGTGGTACTCCAGGAATTTGTTCGATTCGATCGTTTGTTCCTTCACCTGTTTCTGCAAAGTTAGTAATAATGTTTGTAATTCAGAGTTATTAGACATACATGGTCTCGCTGCGAGAGATTCATTAGGGGTATCTCCCCTTCCTGAGTTTGCCAACCCAGATTGAGGATTTTCCATGGTGATGGTATTATTGGGGGGTGGTGTCGGTGGTGCAGGTAACGCTGCCGGTAATCCCCTCGCAAATTCTTGCAAAGCTTGGCTCACATACTCTGCAATCATTTGCTTTACCCGATCTTGTTCCGCCATTTGATCATTATTATCGTTATTGTTATTAGATCTTTCTAGGGATTGTTCCCTCGAACCACGTGGGGTTCCTGAAGGCGATGTAACTGGGGTTCCATTCCTTTGTTGGTTGTTGTCGTTGGAGGTCGACATAGTTCAAAAGATATCACTTGAAAAGCAAACAAAGATTATCAGATTCCCGGTAACGGAACCAATTTTTTTAACCAAAGAATTGGATTCTTTGCCCAAAGCTATTTTAAGAAGAACACGGGTTTCTGATAACCAAAGAATAAGATTATAATGGTAGGTAAACTCGTAAATGGAAAGCAGTAAGATGCACAAAAAGTAAGTATATTGCAATAGTAGTTCGAATGTTTTTTTCTTCCTCCCTTACAGGTTATATTTTTCTCCTTTATATAGGGAATTTCCTAATATAACGTCTACCCTTTTCGGTGATTGAGCATTAATGACTAATTATGACTCTAATGTAACGTTACAATGAATCAACCGTAAATGTTGCGTGAATTTTGTGTAACGTATGGATCTCTAATTTGAAGATCTCTGAATCTGCCCTTTATTCTGCCCAAATACACTTTTGACCATGTCTCTTTATTTTCTCAATCAGGTTGAGACTTCCGTAGCTAATTAACCCATGGGTGTGATTTGTCGTGCCTCTTTGCCTCTTACCTCTTCATAGAGTCCCGTCCAACTGTCGTGTCTTCATTTCTCCACGTATATTACTGAGTCATCAAGATTTATTACACGTGTGAAGCTCTTTTTTACCAATACACCCTCTTCACATGGTCTTTGTCACTTGGCGAAAGGTCTTCCCACAAATCCAACAACAATGGTGGTTTTCTTTGGACCATGCCGAACCTGGGGACTTCGTGCCTCATTTTCTGCAAAATAGACAAGGTTAGACCCTTTCCTCCTCCAGATTCAACTACTTATACATTAGTGATTAGCATATTGGCATTTATTTCTCCAAATTAATGCACAGATCGTGATCGCGCCCATTGGGATTACAAGAACCCCGTTGGACTTTTGGATAAGGTTGTCTTAAAGGGTTTTCATGCGGACAACATATTAACCCGACTAGGTTTGACCATTGATACATGTACAGTTATAATCAGAGTAGGGTTTCTATGGGGTTTTATACTGGTACCCTCAAGGGGACAACTTGAGGGGAAAGGCACGAATCGTCGACTGCACCGCTGATCGACTAGTTTTACCGCAAATAAGTCTTTTCGAATTTAAGGGGTGATATAAAATAGGAAGATCGCAACCAATCATCAAACGTTTCTATAGGATTTGTATAGTCACTAGTGGAATATGATATTGAGCATGATTATGCAACAATAAATAAGCAATAAAAGTATGTCGTCATGTATTTGCACGTTATGAAAGCGGTAAATACAACGGTTATGATTGAAAAGAAGTTAAAAAGGAAAACAAAAAGAAACATGTTTGTTTCATTTAAAAGAATAAATACTTGGGAAAGTAAACAATTAATTGCACATAAAGGGAAAGGGAAAGGGAAAGGGGTGCATGTTTTAGCAAAATAAAGACAAATTCACAAAGCAGTTTGAAATGGTAAAAGCCTAGAAATCTCCAGCAGAATCGCCATGTTGTCGCGCCCTCTTTTTCCTCTCCTTTCGGATTAGTCAGGGTTTTTGACGTTATTGGGACAACTCATTTCCTTTTGGGAAAGGGGATGTGAAGGACTTGAAGAGTCGCCACCTAATGAATTAAGGTGCGTTAGGACACCTATTAAGGGTTATAATAAAACTAATTGAATAACCAGAGATTGGGTAAGGGCTTAAAATTACTCCAAGGGGAAGGTGTTAGGCACCCCTCAAAGTCCACAACTGTGGTTCCCGGCCAAACAAACTTTGTGAATTTTAGCAAGTAGCAAATAAGCAGTCAAGTATACACATGGCAACAAGTAATGGTTGTGAAAAGATTTGCAGTCTAAGCACACATATGTAGGAATAGGGGATTCCTAAGTTGTTTATCCTATAGGATCACATCAATGCAATGCCCGGTAATCACTCCTCAGTGAGGAGCTACACGTGGAATTAGCGCACCGGTCATCATATCCATATCTACCCTTTACCCCACCCCTTAGCCGTTATTAACTGAATTTAATTAGCGATCTCTATGCGTGCTGTTACCCTTCCCTTCTCAAGGGTCCTGGAGGAATTTAGGACCTCTATATAGGTAGTTCTAGACAGACCCCTAAGGTTTTAAAAGGATAAAATTCTAAGCGACAGGCAAGAACAAATAAGAGTAATCAGATAAATGCAAGAAAGCAGTTATGAGGCCCAGATTTACCTCCATAAGTAATGCACATAATCAGCACGTCTCAATCACAAACAAGCGGTGGTTTCATTAGACAGAATCCTAAGGCAGGATATCTAAGTGAATGTCAATACACAGAAATATGCAGCTATATTTTTATAAACTCAGGAGCAGGGGCCTAATCAGTTTGCCTACTGATTTTTAAGCTTGTTAACCTTTAGACAGTTCAGAAGTTGTTTTTTTGCCTAAAAGCATGTTGTTCTAGATGTTACGAAAGTGCAGTGAGTGCTGCCAGTTTTATCTAAAACAGGATAATCGTATGTGAGATTGTTTTTACCATTTTCATGAATCAATAGTTCAAACTAGGCGTGGTTAAGCAAATGCAAATGGAGTGCCTAATACATGATTTCTAAATGCACAAAAACGACAGTTTTATGTCAATGATCCTTAAATTAACAGAATTTCTAAAGCATGATTTCTAAATGCACAAAAAGGATTACAGAATGATCGAAACATGATTTTTTGAATGCACAAGAGTAACAGCTTTTATGTTAACGTTTTTTATTGTCCTAGGAGCAGGATTTCTAAGCGATAATAATAAAGCATGAATGAGATGATGAAACAGTAGACATGAAATCCTAGGAACACAATATCTAGTGCATGCTTGGCATGGTTTGAATGAACACGCTGGTCCTAAAACATGGATTCTAATGCAGATAGAAATAATGTAAAGCTTAAAACATGTTTTCTACCCGATGATATTAACATAACTATATGGCTACTCTCCCCATTTCACTAGCCATCCCCAATATCTATTTACAATAATGATTACAAACCAATAACTGAATGAATTACATAAATAGATAGAAAAGAAGAAGTTAAATTATAGGGAGCCTGAAGCAGGCCCAAATGTACCCTAAGGATACCAGATGTTCATAACCTCGACTGTCAGAGTTTCATGGCCTTTCTCATGTCCGGGTGTGTCAGAGTTCCCTAAGGACCCCAAGGATCCCGGCAGTGCTAACACCCAGATTTCATATCCAGAACAGAGCAAATGCAGTATGGAAGAGTCAATCCCAGTGCATCAGAGTTCAGAGGGATCTCACAGGAATCCCAACGCAGTCACACACTTGAGGGGAAAAACCTAAGAGTAGAGTGAGAGTTCTTGACATAGTTTTGAAAAGGTTTTGATATGAAAACAATATTGAAAAAGGAATTAGTTGAGTGAAGAAGTTTTATGAAAATAGAGGGATTGATTAATAGTAAAATAGTTCAACAAGAACAGTGTCAACCAAACAAACAACATATCAACCATAGAGCGAGCAGATTCCACATTGCTCAACAACAGACTTTCACAAAGGGGAGTTGGGAACTGGGGACACATAGGGCATGTGCAGTGAACATATAATAGTCAGAAACACAGGGGTTTTGTAGGGGGTTTATGGGATTAGGGGATAATTAATGCTACCAACACAATATGAATTCCAGAAAAAATAGCTGAGGGCATAGAATCAGACAACTTAAGGTGACAAAATTGCTTTGCAAAGAAAGGTTCATACTAGAAACCAGACAAACATAAATAGAGCAGAGTCAGGCTGGGATATGCCACAAAGGGTGAAAAAGTTCATAAACATGTTGATCCTAAGTTGAATTAGGAAAAACTAATATGTTGAGTAAAGCAGTAATGTAAACAGGTTAATTACATGTCGAAAAGCTAAACAATGGATGGAAGTAGACTGATGCTCAGTAAACTAAAGCAGTAAGTAAACACATTGAGTTTGGAACTTGGATTTAAATCAGAACATACCAGTTAAAGAGAAAAAAATACTAAGTATAGGGCAGTAGAGTGCAATAATTAGCCTCGGCTTGCAGCCAGCTAATTCAATTGAAGCAGCAGGTAGCAAGAAATAGCAGAAAGTTTTTTTTAAGTGTGAGAGGGAGTTTTTTGAACCAGTCAGTTCGTGTCTAATGAAAGTAGAAGAGAACATATATATATATATATATATATATTGCAGTTTGAGAACTAGGTAAATAAGGTAAGATTCGAAATCGTTCAGTGATTGAAGAATTCAAAATCAATTAGAGTAAAAATCAGTGCAAGTACTCCCTTAATTAAGAGAGTTATTTCAAACGGTAAAAGAAAGGTAACAAATAAGGAAAGAGGTTATATATAGATGTGATATAACAACTAAGGAAATAATTCAAACACAAAACATATATAGAGTAAGCGATTAAGGCTAGGTACATGAGGTTCTAATTAAGGAAGTAACATAAGAATAAATTAACAGTATAGTCAACCACATAATTAAGGCAAGAAAATAATTTAGAAGTCGGAAAAAGGCATCAATCATAGGAAATCAGTAATGGGTTTTAATTACAGGAAATTGGGGAGTCAATTACAGGAAATTAAGGATTCAAACAAAATAGCACTGATTAAAGGAAACTACTACAATCTTCTGGAATAAACATAGTATAGGCAGGGAGAAACAAAATTAGAAACCCTAATAAGTACAATAGGGTAGAAATCACAGAAAATCGGGGATTCAACTAGAAAATAGTACTGATTAGGGGAAATGACCACAAATTTCTTTCAATAGACAAAATAAACATAATATAGGCGGGAAGAAAAAAATCAGAAACCCTAATAAGCATA
>ML318513.1:0-16706 GCA_005239505.1 Nicotiana paniculata
ACCCTGGCGTTATGAGGCTAACGCCAGGCAAGGGCTGGCGTTTCAGCCCTAACGCCTGGCTAATGCCAGGGTAGGACTGGCTGTTTGGCTCTGTCGCCCGGCTATCGCCCAGGTGTCTCCTTTCGCGTATTTCTCGACGTATTTGCATTCTTTTAGCTCCGTTTCCATCTCCACTTCACCTACACATGAAATAAACTCCATTAAGCACATAACAAGTGTAATTTTATCATTAATGCGCATAAAATGTAAGGTATATCACATGTNATTTAGTCTCGCATCAGTATCGGAGGTGGAGAATCATATTCCATTTTATTCTTTTTGAATGCATTTTTCATCTTTCTAAACTCATGATCAGGAGTCAAGAAATGATGATGACAATCAAACCATGATTGCTTTCGGTCATGTTTCAAAGTGAACGCTTTACTATTTTCCATGCAGTAAGGACAAGCTAGCTTCCCAACAGTCATCCACCCAGACAACATTCCACGCAGGAAAATCGTTAACAGTCCACATTAAGTTAGCACGCAAATTGAAATTATGCTTGGTTGATATGTCATATGTTTCAACACCATCATACAACAACTGATTTAGCTCATCAATCAAAGGTTACAAATATACATCAATCAAACTTTTTGGATTAGGCTGACCGGGGATAATACAATTTAAGAATAATATGGACTAGTCATACACAACTCGAGTGGTAGATTATAATGTGTAAGAAAGACAGACCAACATGAATATGGTGTCGCATATATAGAAAAAGGCGTGAAGCCGTCCGTACACAGACCTAATCGAATGTTCCTGTAACGACCCGACCGGTCATCTTGAGCTCTAGCGTGTCGTTTAGCGATTTAAGGCCATGAGCAGCTTCATTTCAGGTATTATGACTTGTAGGCGTGGTCGGAACTGAATTTTGGGAAGTTCAAAGTCGAATTGGAAAGAAAGTTCTCATTTCGGAGACTTAAGTTGGAAGAATTGACTAAGATTGAATTTTTGAGTAAACAACCTCAGAATCAGGATTTGAAGGTTCCAGCAGCTTCGTATGATGATTTCAGACTTAGGCGTATGTTCGGAACAGGTTTTGGATGACCCGGGAGCGTTTCGGTGCATATTGTGGAAGTTAGTATTTTAGAAGAAATTTCATAAGTCTGGGTTGAAGTGCATTTCAGTGTTATTGTTGTCCGTTTTGGATTCTGAGTCTAGGAGTAGCTCCGTATGGTGATTCTGGTGGTAAGAGCGCGATCACAAGTGAATTCAGAGGTCCGTAGGTCATTTTGGAGTCATTGGGCTAAAGTTAGAAATTTTAAAGTTTTTAAGAAGTCTGACCGGAAGTGGAAATTTTTATATCGGGGTCGGATTCCGATTCCGAAATTTGGAGCAAGTCCGTAATGTTGAATATGACTTGCGTGTAAAATTTGAAGTCAATCGGACGTGATTTGATAGGTTTCGGCATTGAATGTAGAAGTTGGAAATTTCAAAGTTCATAAGGATTGAATTGAGTTGTGATCCATTGTTTCGATGTTATTTGATGTGATTTGAGGCCTCGAGCAGGTCCGCATTATGTTTTGGAACTGGTTGGTGTGATTGGACGAGGTCCCGGGGGCCCCAGGTGGATTTCGGGTGGTTATCGGATCGAATTTGAAAGTTGGGAGAGGCTAAGGCTACTGGTGTTTGGTGTGATCGCACATGCGCAACAAGGGCCGCAGGTGCGGCTTTGGCGTCGCATATGCGGATTTTGGCTGGCTTGGCTGGGGGCGCATGTGCGAGGTTATTTCGGCACCTGCGGAAGCGCAGATACGGAAGAGGGAGCGCAGGTGCGGAGCCCGGCTGGGGAGGAGGAAGCCGCAGGTGCGGGTGCATGGGTGCACCTGCAGGCGTGCAAGTGTGAGGCTGGAGGCTGCAGGTGCGGAGGTCGGGTCTGGGAAGTGTGTATTTTAAGACGGGATTTGGCCATTTTTTTCCCATTTTTCATTTGGCTTGGACGATTTTGGAGAGCTTGAAGGGGATATTTTCATAAAGCAACTCTAGGTAAGTGGTTTCTTCCCATTTACTAATTAAATACATGATAATATGCAGATTTGGACATGGGAATTTGTAGAAATTATGAGATTTGGGAGTAAACCTAGAATTTGTATTTTCGGATTGTTACCACGAATTTGAGCATAAAATTGAGAGAGAATTGTATATTTGGGTTCGTAAAGTTATGGGTAATCTTTATCTTAAAAAAAAAATTCGAAATCCGGGCACGTGGGCCCGAGGGAAATTTTTTTCAACTTTCCGAGCGGAGTTGGAAATTTATATAAATTGAATTGTTATAATTATTAGAGTATATTTTCATTGGTTTTCCCGTTATTTGGTTAGTTTTGGGCGTGGTGCATCAATGTGAGTCTTCGGAAGGGCTTGGTGGCCAGTTATGAATCTTCGGAGCGAGGTAAGTCTCCTTTCTAACCTTGTAAGAGGGAATTGTCCCCATAGGTGAAATAATTAAATACGTGCTGCTATTTGTGGGGCCTACGTACGTACGAGATGATGGGAGTCCGTGCGTAGATACTATTATGCTTATGTCCGGGTAGTCTAGGACCCAAAAGCATGTTTTATTTGCCATACTTGTAACTTTATTGATGAATTTGGAAACGATTAAACCTTATCGAACTTGGAAAATGAATTTCTAGAAAAGATTTAAATACTATCTTCGCGTCCATTAAAAGAGTATTTTATCACCTCCTTGGGTGATTGTTTTCCTGATAAAATGTGAATTTATTGTGTGAATGTGTGTATCTATGAGTACCTGAGTCGCATGTATGATTCGCGAGCAGGGTAACTCTATTATTTATATATGACCGCGTCGCATGATCGATTCGCGAATGGGGTAATAGATGCATCTATGGTTCGAGTCGTTCGAGCCTTCGGCAGTGCACAATTTACATTTATTGTTGGTTCGAGCCGTTCGACCCTCGGCATTGCTTGCGCATGATAATTGGTGCGTACTTTCTTTGATTTATAACTGTTTAATGGCCTGGAATTATAAATTGTAATGACGAAGATTCCAAAGTTGTAAAATGTGAAAAGAAGTTGTTATTTCCTATCACTACTTGTTAATTACCTATGATATCCATGCTTAGTGTCACCCTTGATTTTATTAGATTGACCTCTAGCAAGTATCAAATTCGACCTCTCATCACTACCTCTTCGAGGATAGGCGGGACACTTATTGAGTGCACGTTGTTTCCGTACTCATACTACACTTGATGTGCTTTTTTATTGCACAGGTGAATGTATATCTAGTGGCCCCACTTGGCGTCGTGGCATGGTTGATATGGGGACTTGGGCGAGCTGCACCTCTTGAGATGACCCGTAGCTGGCAGAGTCTCCCTCAGATGTATTGTATTGTACTTTATTTCGTTGTCCAGTTTGTATTCCGGACAATATTGTAGCACATGTATACTTCCTAAAAATTTTGCTAATGCACTTGTGACACCGGGTTCTGGGATAACTTTGGGATGTATTTGTCGATTGAATTATTTAAAACATCGTTGTTTACTCGGTAACATTATTTGATCATTATAGAATGAAATGAAAAGTAAAGATTTTCAAAAATAATAAAATAGGAACTTAATTAACTAAGAAGGGTTGGCTTGCCTGACTATGGTGTCCAGCGCCATCACGACCTTAATGGATTTTGGGTCGTGACAACGTGGTACCAGAGCACTAGGTTCCCTTAGGTCTCACGAGTCATGAGCAAGTCTAGTAGAGTTTTGCGGATCGGTACAGAGACGTCTGTACTTATCTTCGAGAGGCTACAGGACTGTTAGGAGTACTTCACTTCTTGATTCCTTATCGTGCGGTTTGATTCCTTTGAGACTTATGCCTACGTTTCTTCTTACCCAATCTTACACGCTGCGAAGCGCTTGCTATAAATCGAGAATTTGAGGAATTGTAATGGTATTACAGATATGGTGCGTGATGTTTTTCCATGCGTAGTTGGTTGGGGCTATTGTCGTTGCTCTGCGGGAGGATATTATGTTGTTTCAACTCAGTAGTTGTGTTTCTGAGAGCTTTGAGGCTATGCTCAGGTTATTATGATGCTTACAACTCGTTATCTCACGGTATTGATATGATGATAGGATGCTTGCCCATATGTCGGGGTAATGAATGACTTGATAGGAGTTCTACTCAGAGCGTGATTCCGAGATTTCAGTATTTTATTTCCAGTGGAGGAAAGACAATTGGACTATAAATGATCATGTTTGGGTTGATAAGGTAATGAGATTGGGTTTTTTCAAGTGAGGAGGAATCTTCATCCGTGATGTGGCATCGTCGTCTTTAATCGAATAGGATGTTTTAAGTTCGCCGGTGCTATGGTTTCTTCGGTTGCATTGGGTCAGAGTAACATGAAGTAATATTGAAGAAGCGACTGTCAAAGATCGTGTTGCGGTGGTTCAGGATTGAATAAGTATTTCTAATGTAGGCGGGTCGAGAAAGATGATCTTCCGAGAGTTTTGAAGTTGTGATGGTCTGCTGGTTTGAGTGCTAAAGATAATGATATTTATTTGCGGCAACAACTGGGCAGCATACGATGAGGAAAGACATGTGGGAAGTGTCAGGCAATGGTTAAATTTCTAGAAGGCCAGGTGTAAGAAGCAGAAGTCGAGCAGTTGCTTGAAGGAGTGAGTTTGACCAAAGTGGGAGAGGCAACGTAGCATATGAGTTCTGTGGTAAGATAGCTGCACATCTTGAGGAGAAGTTTGGAGCGATTTGAGAATTTTAGTGGACGGTGATTGGGTCCACGGGCTTAAATTGAAATATTGGCCATTTCAGCGGAAGATTGGATAAAACAGAGAGGAGTCATTTGATATGAAGAAGGATGCAGCATAGCTGTAAATTAGAAGATATTGTCGTGCATTTAGTAGATGTCCACGAGGAGCGGACGGACTGGTAAAGTTGGTAAATGAGAATGGGTGTAGGATGGGGTATTGAGGTCGTAGAGATTGTACAATACAACGTCGTTGGAAGGTGTCAGTTGGTAATTTTTGCAGGTGGTGGGTTATCTTCTGTGAGCAGGCCAGTGGTTGCGTGGTTGGCGGAGTTTCGCGAGGGATTTTACTGACTATTCACATTGAGGTCGGA
This sequence comes from Nicotiana paniculata, assembly GCA_005239505.1. Classification (NCBI taxonomy): domain Eukaryota; kingdom Viridiplantae; phylum Streptophyta; class Magnoliopsida; order Solanales; family Solanaceae; genus Nicotiana; species Nicotiana paniculata. The sequence goes on from ML318513.1 coordinate 5,128, forward strand.
TATGAGAATGTGGTTAATGAATCAAAGTGCTTGTGAAATTCTAACGGAAGGATTTCAAGGAATTTGGCTAGTTGGTTATGCAGGATCATGTCAACAAGGAAGAAAGGTTCTTGGTGAGTTCCAGATTTGTGTGATAGCGACTTCAGGCTAAGTGAGAGAGTTCCACCGCTTGCGATTGGGTTGAATGGGTATCTACTGGCAAAAATTCTGGTCATCGGCATATTAGTGGATTATTACAGCTAAGGGAAGAAGGCATGAGTAGTAATTGAGCATAGGATTTGATAAATGTGTGCAAAGGTTGGCCTTATGGAATCAGGTTTAGGCTTTGGAAGGATTCAGGATTTACGCTTAGGGCAGAGGTAATTTGCAATGGAAGTGATTCAGTCGGGTGCTTATTCAAGATAGGTGTCCAGGTACCAGCGAAGCCGTGGAGTTGATTATATTCGGGACCAAGCCAGAGTGGGTGACTCTCAATAGCGGTCCTAGTAAATTCGAAGGTCAGAATGTGGTGTCTAAGGATTTCAAGCCCACAGTATGGTTAAGAATCGAGCTTTTGCAGCGTAATTATGGGAAAGAGAAAAAAATGAATGGTTGGAGTGTTCTCTGTTATCTTCGGCATGCAGAGTAGAATTTGGGTTTATAGAAGGGAGAAACGACTTCGGGTTCATAGAAGGGTTATCAGAATGGGTATGCCGGTCGAAGATGTGAATATGCGTGCAAGGAGATCATGAAACGATTCATAGGCTTGGAGACAAAGTAGTCTCGTGGAATGGAATCACTCGAAGTGAGTGCGAATTGAGTTTCTATGTGTTGTTGGAGTTATCATCATCCCTAAGGTGAGTGCGAATTGGATTAAGGTATAAGATGGGTCGTGTTATATGAGCTTATGAAAGGTTTAATTGAATCTCAATGCGGTATTATGGCGGTGTTAGCGTATGGGCAATGTGAGCTATTGTTCATCTTGATCTATGGCTTGATCAAAGTGGGGGAAGTCTGTTGTTGATAAGTGGAGTGCGCGGCTAAGTGTCGTATCAGTTTCAGTTGGAGGTATACGGGTGAATCAGTTATGTCCTGCAGAAGTGGAGTTTGAGAATGACGCGAGTAATGGAAATTCGGTAAAGTTAGATGGTCAGCCATGGTGGAATTGGCATAGTGGCAGCAGTAGTCAGTCTTTTCAGCATGATTAGTTATGAATGTGAGTTATGGCGGTGCGTGCGAGTGCTTGATGACGCCGTAATTGATTTTATTTGGAAGCATTCAAGTATTATGGTCTGTCATGTGTAGGCGGATCCCGGATGGATTATGGTGGTATAGACTATTACTTGAGGATTTGCATGTTTTGTGATTATGAGAATTCACTCCTGTGTTGTTATGGTTCTCTTGAATTGAGTTAAGTATAAGGTTTCTATGTGATAAACAGTTTACCCTATTGGTGGTTCAGGAGTTATGACGAGATTCCTGTGTGATTGCATATTGGCATGTTAGGTGCTGTGAACGGTATTAAATTTGAAAGCGAGGATCAAGGTAGCAGTTCAGTGTTGGAAAGGATGCCACGAGCTCGGATGAGCAAGGAAAGGGATTTGGATGTTTAGAGTAAGCTGGTATTATCTTCAGCATCACCAGAGATCGGTGGTTGTGTAAGAGGCATTGCGTTCTGGTTGCAGATTTCCTGGTAGGCTTTACAGCAGTTGTGTGGCCGGTGGTATGGAGGTGCAGACTTGTTATCTAGTGCATGAGGTCGTGGAAGTGTATTCCACGCGAAGATCGTAGGAGTGTGACATGTAGTCACTTGATTGATTGAAGATTCAGGCCAAGTATAAAGAAGTATAATATTGTTTATTTGAGAGTTTATGCCTGGAGGGCGCTCGGTTCATTTGGTTGCGGATGTAGGGGTTTTGCTCCGGCTGTGATGGTTGTTTTTGCGTTTTATGAGGAAAGGTGGGTTATTATGGACCCAGGTAAGGCTATTAGCCTAGCTCAGTGCGAGCGAAATCGACTTGAAGGTTGTGAATGGATTTAAATATAATTATGGGCTCCATAAGAGTCAGGTATGTTCATTTTAGTATAGCACTTCTCATGGAGAGGTATTAGAACATTAGATGTTGTTCCATCCTCATCCATTTCATGTAATATTATTATTGTGTTGAGTGAGTTGTGAAACGGCTTGATAATTTCTTATGTGTTGAGATTCCGCATAGTGATGATGTTATGTGAGCAGGATAGCTCTTGAGATTCAGAGTATATATATCGCACCTCAGCTGTGGTTGAGTTTTGTAGCGTATGGATCTACCAGTCTCCCTAGGATGGTATTATGCACTTAGCGTGCTTGTGACCGATATTCGATATTTTGTGGTAATGAGAAATTTAGCTCGGTGTGTATCTCCTTACGTGAATTTATGGGTGGATCAGGTGCCACGCCGCCACAGTTATGTTATTTGGATCGGGTTGCGCGCCGCAACAGTGTGATGTTGAGTACAGTCCCCTACATTTATTTTTCTTGTGTTTTACTTTCTATTTTCTGAGAAAAGTTCATATTAGTTGCGGGAGTCGAGTAGTCCCTTACTGAGTCATTTCCTTATGTATCGTGTTTGAGTTGTGGCCTATTGGCGCATTGTGGCATCATGTGAGACTGTTGGTCATGTCTGGGATGACTTGTTGTCTGAGCAGTTCATATTGGGTGAGACGAGATTTATCGGATCAGGCATCTGTACGATAAGATTGTGTGAAGTATATTAAAGAACAAATACCATAAGTTGGTTCGTAATGAGGTGATTATTCTAGGCAAGAGAAGAGGTTCAATGATTTGTTGACTCTGCGGTTGGTTGTAAACTTCTACACATCTCCTCCGTTGCGGTGGTATTGTAAGCGTTATAGCAAGACCTATATATATGTCATGAGATGCATTGGGAGCATCCGATTCGTGGAATTTAGGCTATTAAGGATCAGGGAATGTCATTATGGTTAAATGATGAATTATGCGGTGTATGGTGCTAAGTTAGTAAAGGCATGCAATCATGTTCTGGTACCTCGTGTAGTGATTGATTTGGTTTTCATATACTGGAGCTTATTGAATGGATAAAAGAAGATATCTTTGGATTCGATCGAGCTAATGCGCTCGGCTGAGTGATGGAAGCATAGGTAGGTGCATGCAGGGTTAACCGGTGATTTCAGATAACTCCAGAGCAGTTCTTAACGCGTTCGAGGACGAATGCATGTTTAAGTGGGAGAGAATGTAATGACCCGACCAGTTGTTTTGAGCTCTAGTGCGTCGTTTGGCTGCTTAAGGCCATGAGTAACTTCATTTCAGGTATTATGACTTGTAGGCATGGTTGGAATTGAATTTCGAGAAGTTCGGAGTCGAATTGGAAAGAAGGTTCTCATTTCGGAAGCCTTAAGTTGGAAGAATTGACTAAGATTGAATTTTTGAGTAAACGACCTCAGAATCAGGATTTGAAGGTTCCAGCAGCTTCGTATGATGATTTCGGACTTAGGCGTATGTTCAGAACGGGTTTTGGATGACCCGGGAGCGTTTCGACGCATATTGTGGAAGTTAGTATTTTAGAAGAAATTTCATAAGTCTGGGTTGAAGTGAATTTCAGTGTTATTGATGTCTGTTTGGGATTTCGAGTCTTGGAATAGCTTCGTATGGTGATTCTGATGTTAGGAGCGCGATCAGAAGTGAATTTAGAGGTTCGTAGGTCATATTGGAGTCATTTGGCTAAAGTTAAAATTTGAAAGTTTTTAAGAAGTCCGACCAGAAGTGGAAATTTTGATATCAGGGTCGGATTCCGATTTCGAAAGTTGGAGCAGGTCCGTAATGTTGAATGTGACTTGCGTGCAAAATTTGGGGTCAATCGGACGTGATTTGATAGGTTTCGGCATCGAATTTAGAAGTTGGAAATTTCAAAGTTCATAAGGATTGAATTGAGTTTCGATCCATTGTTTCAATGTTATTTGATGTTATTTTAGGCCTCGAGCAGGTCCGCATTATGTTTTGGAACTGGTTGGTGTGATTGGACGGGGTCCCGGGGGCCCCGGGTGGATTCCGGGTGGTTATCGGATCGAATTTGGAAGTTGGGAAAGGCTATGGCTGCTGGTGTCTGGTGTGACCGCACCTGCGCAACAAGGGCTGCAGGTGCGGAGCTGCAGGTGCGGCTTTGGCGTCGCAGATGCGGATTTTGGCTGGCTTGGCTGGGGGCGCAGGTGCGAGGTTATTTCCACACCTGTGGAAGCGCAGGTGCGGAGCTCGGCTGTGGAGGAGGAAGCCGCAGGTGTGGGTGCATGGGCGCACCTGCGGGCGCGCAGGTGCAAGGCTGGAGGCTGGAGGCCGCAGGTGCGGAGGTCGGGTCTGGGCAGTGTGTATTTTAAAACGGGATTTGGCTATTTTTCTCCCATTTTTCATTTTGGCTTGGAATTTTGGAGAACTTCAAGGGGAGATTTCCATCAAGCAACTCTAGGTAAGTGGTTTCTTCCCATTTATTAATTAAATACATGATAATATTCAGATTTGGACATGGGAATTTGTAGAAATTATGGAATTTGGGAGTAAACCTACAATTTGTATTTTCGGATTGTTACCATGAGCATGAAATTGAGAGAGAATTGTATATTTGGGTTCGTAAAGTTATGGGTAATCTTTATCTTCAAAATAATTTCGGAATCTGGGCACGTTGGCCCGAGGGCAATTTTGTCAACTTTCTAAGCGGAGTTGGAAATTTATATAAATTGAATTGTTATAAGTATTAGAGTATATTTTCATTGGTTTGCCTATTATTTGGTTAGTTTTGGGCGTGGTGCATCAATGTGAGTCGTCGGAAGGGCTTGGTGGCCGGTTATGAATCTTCGGAGCGAGGTAAGTCTCCTTTCTAACCTTGTAAGAGGGAATTGTCCACATAGGTGAAATAATTAAATACATGCTGCTATTTGTGGGACCTACGTACGCACGAGGTGACGGGAGTCCGTGCGTAGCTACTATTATGCTTATGTCCGGGTAGTCTAGGACCCAAAAGCATGTTTTATTTGCCATACTTGTAACTTTATTGATGAATTTGGAAACGATTAAACCTTATCGAACTTGGAAAATGAATTTCTAGAAAAGATTTAAATACTATCTTCGCGTCCATTAAAAGAGTATTTTATCACCTCCTTGGGTGATTGTTTTCCTGATAAAATGTGAATTTATTGTGTGAATGTGTGTATCTATGAGTACCTGAGTCGCATGTATGATTCGCGAGCAGGGTAACTCTATTATTTATATATGACCGCGTCGCATGATCGATTCGCGAATGGGGTAATAGATGCATCTATGGTTCGAGTCGTTCGAGCCTTCGGCAGTGCACAGTTTACATTTATTGTTGGTTTAAGCCGTTCGATCATCAGCATATCTTGCGCATGATAATTGCTGCGTACTTTCTGTGATTTCTAACTGTTTAATGGCCTGGAATTATAAATTGTCAACTGAAATGACGAAGATTCTAAAGTTGTAAAATGTGAAAAGAAGTTGTTATTTCCTATCACTACTTGTTAATTACCTATGATATCCATGCTTAGTGTCACCCTTGATTTTATTAGATTGGCCTCTAGAAAGTATCAAATTCGACCTCTCATCACTACCTCTTCGAGGTTAGGCGGGATACTTATTGAGTACACGTTGTTTCCGTACTCATACTACACTTGCTGTGCATTTTTATTGCATAGGTGCATGTATATCAAGTGGCCCCGCTTGGCGTCGTGGCATGGTTGATATGGGGACTTGGGCGAGCTGCACCTCTCGAGACGACCCGCAGCCGGCAGAGTCTCCCTCAGATGTATTATATTGTACTTTATTTCTTTGTCCAGTTTGTATTCCGGACAATATTGTAACACATGTATACTTCCTAGAAATTTTGCTCATGCACTTGTGACACCGAGTTCTGGGATGACTTTGGGATGTATTTGTCGATTGAATTATTTAAAACATCGTTGTTTACTCGGTAACTTTATTTGATCATTACATAATGAAATGAAAAGTAAGGATTTTCAAAAATAATAAAATAGGAACTTAATTAACTAAGGAGGGTTGGCTTGCCTGACTGTGGTGTCCGGCGCCATCACGACCTTAATGGATTTTGGGTCGTGGGTCGTGACAGTTCCTTGGTTCACTAGCAAAATTTGGATATGTCCTATCAAAGTGCTTCCAAGCTTCTCCATCTGAAGGATGACGCATAACACCAGGTGAACTTCTATTTTCAAAGTGCCATATCATATGAGGAGCAGAACTCATCGACGTATATAACCTGTTTAACCTAGGTATAAGAGGTAAATAATGCATCGCCTTGATAGCGACCATTTTCCCACTGGAAAGCCTCTTGAAACGAGGCTTTTCGCAAAATTTACAACTCTCTAAAGTTGCATTATCTTTATAATATAACATGCAACCATCTTCACAACAATCAATTCTCATTGACGAAAATCCTAACTTAGAAACCAATCTCTTTGCCTTATAGAATCACCAGGTACGTTGATATTAGGGTCACTAGTTCACTCATAAGGTCAATGAAAGAGTCCATAGTCGCTTGAGAAATATTCCAATCAGATTTGATACTTAGTAATATAACTGCAACGGACAACTCAGAGTGCGGACTTCCTTCACGTAGTGGACGACTAGCTTCCTCTAATTGTTCATAAAAATGTTTTGCATCATCATTAGGAGTTTGTTCAACATTTTCATTGGTCTCACCCCCGAAGTGCATCCCAAAAGCATCTGCAATATATCCTGAATTTTAGAATCAAGATTTGTATTCCCCACCGACCTACTACTTTCACCAACAACCATATTATGAAATATCCCATGGCTACCATCGATCTCTCCATGATTAGTCCACACAAAGTAATTCTCAATAAACCCTTTCCTATAAAGATGAAGCTTAACTTCCTCCGGTTTTTCAAACTTCATACAGTCGCACCTGACACAAGGGCACCTAATTAACCATTCACTTTGGTATGGTGGAAGTGACAATGCATGCCTAATAAAGTCATCGGCCCCTTCTACAAAATCCTCCCGCAATACCCGCCGATTAGGATAATTCCTATTGTACATCGAAGTACGATGTTCCATCTATACAAATAAAACAAGAACAAATTAATTTAGTTAATTCATATCCTAATCTTTTTTTAGTTAATTCATATCCTAAAAGTTCAATTCATAAACTAAAAATTCAATTAGTAACTAAAAATTCAATTCATATCCAAAAAGTTCAATTCATAATATAAAATTTCAATTCATAAACTAAAATTTCAATTCATATCCTAAAATTTCAATTTATAAACTAAAAGTTCAATTCATAAACTAAAAGTTCAATTCATATCCTAAAATTTCAATTTATAAACTAAAAGTTCAATTCATAAACTAAAAGCTAAATGCATATCCTAAAATTTCAATTTATCAACTAAAATTTTAATTCATATCCTAAAAGTTCAATTTGTAAACTAAAATTTCAATTAATATCCTAAAATTTCAATTTATAAATTAAATTTCAATTCATAAGCTAAAAGTTCAATTCATATCCTAAACTTTCAATTTATAAACTAAAAATTCAATTAGTAAACTAAAAGTTCAATTCATATCCAAAAGGTCCAATTCATATCCTAAAAGTTCCAATTCATATCCTAAAATTTCAATTCATATCCTAAAAAAATTCAATTCATATCCAAAAGGTTCAATTCACAAGAACAAATCCTAAAAACTAAAAGTTCAATTCATATCCTATGAGTTTAAACATAAACTAAAAGTTCAATTTATACCCTAAAAATTCAATCCATACCCAAAAGGTTCAATTATATCCTACAAGTTCAATTCATATCCTAAAAGTTCAATTCACAAGAACAAAACCTAAAAACTAAAAGTTCAATTCATATCCTACGAGTTTAAACATAAACTAAAAGTTAGGATTATATCCTAAAAATTCAACCCATACCCTAAAATTTTGATTCACAATAACTCATCCTAAACCCTAGATTCTAACTAAACTATTCAAGACAATACAAAGTTAATAATTCAATTCTAACTAAACTATTCAAGACAATACAAACTCAAACATTCAATTTATACCATATGTAATCAATTCAATTAAACCAAGACCTAAACCCTAGATTTCTATAAAATACTATGTTAAATAATCAATTGAAACATTAATCAATTGAAACTAATACATAGCTAATGTAATAACCCAACCGGTCGTTATGGGCTCTAGCGCGTCGTTCAGCGGTTTGAAGTCGTGAACAACTCCATTTCAGGTATTATGACTTGTGGGTGTGGTCGGAATTGAATTTCGGAAAATTTAGAGTTGATTTGGAAAGAAAATTCTCATTTAGAAGCCTTAAGTTGGAAGAATCAACTAAGATTGGAATTTTGAGTAAACGACCTCCGAATAAGGATCTGAAAATTCCAGCGGGTTCGTATGATGATTTCGGACTTGGGCGTATGTTCGGATCGGGTTTTAGATAACCCGGGAGCGTTTCAGCGTATATTATGGAAGTTAGCATTTTAGAAGAATTTCATAGATTTGGGCTTGAAGTTCATTTCAGTGTTGTTGATGTCTGTTTGGGATTCTGAGTCTTGGAATAGCTTCGTATGGTGATTCTGGAGTTGGGAGCACGATCGAAAGTGAATTCGGATGTCCGGAGGTCATTTTGAAGTCATTTGGATAAAGATAAAATTTGAAGGTTTTTGAGAAATCCGATCGGAAGTGGAAGTTTTGATATCGAGGTCAGAATGCAATTTCGGAAGTTGGAGCACGTAATGTCAAATATGACTTGTGTGCAAAATTTGGGGTCAATCGGACGTGATTTGATAGGTTTCGGCATCAGATGTAGAAGTAGGAAATTCCTAAGTTCATAAAGTTGGGATTTGGGTGCGATTCATGGTTTCGATGTTGTTTGATGTGATTTGAGACCTCGAGTAAGTCCGCATTATGTTTTGGCACAGGTTGGTATAATTCGACGGGGTCCAGGGGCCTCGGGTGGATTCCGGGTGGTTAACAGATCAAGTTGAGAGTTTGAAGAAGGCTGGAATTGCTGTCATCTGGTGTGACCGCACCTACGAGGATTTGGCCGCAGGTGCGGAGCCGCAGGCGCGGCTATGGCACCGCAGGTGCGAAGGGTTGATGGTCCGGCTGGGAGCGCAGGTGCGAGGGTGTTTCCGCACCTGCGAGGTCGCATATGCAGGTTATGGGGCGCAGGTGCGAGGTTAGCTTGAGTTGAGGAAAGCCGTAGGTGCGGAGGTTTGGTCGCACCTACGGAATCACAGATGCGAGAGTTTGATCGCAGGTACGAAAATGACCTGGGCAGAATGTTTTAAAACTGAGAATTTGTGGCCATTTCTTTATGTGTTCTTTGGTTTGGTCGATTTTGGAGGAGCTTCAAGAAAGGATTTCTTCATGCAATGACAAGGTAAGTAATTTCTTCATGTTTTTAAAGTTAAATACAAGTACATGCATGGAACCTAGAAAATGGAAATTTGGATTTTTAGCCACGAACTTGAGCATGGAATGTAGAGTAAATTGTATATTTGAACTAGTGGAGCTATGGGTAGATTATATATTCGAGAAATTTCGGACTTCAGGCACGTGGGCCTGAGGGCATTTTGGTCATTTCACTAAGTGAGGTTGGGAAATTATATAATTTGTAATTTTTTCAAAGATTAGAGTATGTTTTAATTGGTTTGCCGTTATTTGGATAGTTTTGGGGCGATGTGCGTCCGTTGGAGTCGTCGGAAGGACTTGGAAGCCGATTATGAAATTTGGGAGCGAGGTAAGTCCCATTTCTAACTTAGTGAGGGGGAATAGTCCCCCTAGGTGAATTAATTAAGTATATGCTATTATCTTCGGGGGCTACATACGCACGAGGTGATGGGAGTCCGTGCGTAGCTATGCCATATCCGGGTAGTCTAGGACCCACTAGCATGCCTTACGTGTTGTACCTGTAATCCTGCCTGTAATACTAAACTGCTAATATAATCGAAATTGTAAGTGAATATCTAAAGAAGACTAGAGTTCATTTTCTTAATCATCTAGTAAGACAATTGATTCCTCCATGGATAATTGTATACCTGGTAGGGTTATATTATGGAATATCATTAAACTTAGCAAATGAGTTTCAAAACAAAGATTTAAAAGCCATATTACATGTTCCTTTAAGAAGAATTTTACCAGTTTCCTGAGAAAAACTGCTTTCTTGATAATAATACGGATTTATTATGTGGATATGTGTACATATGAGCACCTGAGTCGTAGGTATGATTCGCGAGCATGCTAGCCTTATTATTTGTATGTATAACCGCGTCGCATGATCGATTCGCGAGTGGGGCAGATAGATGCATCTATGGTTTGAGCCTTTCGACCCTCGACAGTGCATAGTTTATTATTGTTGGTCCGTGCCATTCGACCCTCAGCATTGCTTGCGCATGATATTTACTACGTAGTTGCTATCATTTTTGCCTGATTACTGGCCTGAGATTTTAAGTTGTCAATTGAAATGACAGAGATTTAAAGTTACTAAAAGATTTTGGAATAAGTTGTTCCTTCCCGTTGATTAATTGTTATTTGATTAAATCACCCATGTTGATTAATTTTTATTAATATGACGAGGATATAAAATGTTAAATGTGAACGAAGTTGATAATATTTATTCCTGGTTTTTAATAAATTGCCTATGATAATCATGCTTAGTGTCACACTTGAGTATTCTAAATTGACCTTTAGCAAGTGTCTAATTTGACCTCTCGTCACTACCTCTCTAAGGTTAGACAGGCGACTTACTTAGTACACGTTATTTTTGTACTCATGCTACACTTGTTGTGCATTTTATTGCACATGTACTTTCATAGAAATGTGGAGGATTCGGAGACTTAGGCGAGCTGCATCATCTGGAGGCGATCCGCAGCTGACAGAGTCTCCCTCGTACTGTATTTCCTTTCATTTTTAAACTTACTTGTCCAATTTGTATTTCAGACAGGCTTTGTGATGATTGTATAAATTCTTAGAAATTTCTCATGTACTTGTGACACCGGGTTCTGGGATGTGAAGGGATATATTTGCTAAAGTATAATATCTAAACCATTGTTTTACTTAACATAATTTTATTTGGTTAATATGTAATAAAGTGAAAGGAAATATTTTTCATAAATGTTAAAATCGGAAATTTATTTCAATCAATTAATGATCGGCTTGCCTGAGAATGACGTCTGGCACCATCACGGCCTTAAAAATATTGGGTCGTGACAACATGGTATCAGAGCTCTAGGTTCCCGTAGGTCTCACGAGTCATGAGCAAGTCTAGTAGAGTCTTGCGGATTGGTACGGAGACGTCTGTACTTATGTTCGAGAGGCTACAAGGCTGTTAGGAGTACTTCCCTTCTTGATTCCTCATCGTGCGATTTGATTCCTTTGAGGCTTATGCCTATGTTTATTCCTACTCAATCTTACGCATCGTGAGCGTTGTGAACAACTAATTTTTGACCACACCCAAATTCTTTACTATTTTGCTGTAAATATTAATTTTAGGTCTAATCTTAATATTTTAAATTTTTATATTACTCTTAA
>MDKI01103294.1:0-17035 GCA_005239505.1 Nicotiana paniculata
TGCCCACAGTGGCCGATATGATATGATGGGATGCCCTCAGAGGTTGATGATGTTATGAAATATATACCTATGCACGACATGACATTCATACGCATAAGCATGACGCTAAAGGTAATTTATTATTTACAAAGTTATTCATACTTACAGGTTGAGTCATGTACTCTATATTTCTTCCATGTCTCTTATGTTTTTAATTATATGCCTTACATACTCGATACATTATTCGTACTGACGTCTCTTTTGCCTGGGGACACTGTGTTTCATGACCGCAGGTCCTGATAGACAGGTCGAGAGTCCTCCAAGTAGGCTATCAGCTCAGCGACAGATGTTGGTGCACTCCATTTGCTTCGGAGTTGCTTGTTTGGTTAGTATGATTTAGACGTGTATTTTTTGGTATGGCGGGACTCTGTCCTGACCTTTATGACATTTATGTACTCTTAGAGGCTTGTAGACATATGTCGTATATATAAAGGATTGTATGGCCTGGCCGACCTATGTTTTGAGTTTATAAAAGATTATGATTGGCCTATTAGGCTCGTATGTCATGTGTATGTAATGATGTAGTAAGAAAATCATGTTACGCTGGTACTCGGTTGGGTAAGGTACCGGGTGCCCGTCGCGGCCCATCAGTTTGGGTCGTGACAGTTGCACTATCCGCGGCCAAGTCTGCGACCGATTGTATGGTAACGATTCTCTATTCCCCTTTTCCCTATTTGCTCTCCTTCTTAATTAATTTTTGTAAGGAGCAGAATGTAAATCTTTCAATTTCTCAGCCTTCTACAGTTTTTTTTTTGAAGGAAACAATATCTCTAATCCCCTGCTAATGTCCCTGTTGTTTACCCACAACTTATTCGGCAAAATTTTCAATCCTTAAACATCTTAAAATCGGTCCAAATCTCAGTCAAAAGGTAGTCAAACGCTGCAGAAGATAGCCATTAGAGCAACTCCAAATTACCATCTCCTCCAATACGATCTCCTCCAGTCAACAGTTCTTCTCACTTGTCAGCGCCATTACCGACTCGCTCGCTCTCGATAAGTTTTCTGGAGTAGTATTTTACTTCTCATTTTCAGTTCCTCTTTGTTTGCTTAATTACTCAAAATTCATTTTCCCTTCAAAAATCCTAGCATCGAGTTTTTACTTATTTATTAGTTCACGTACTCGTGTGATTGTGTTTCTCGGTTCTTCAAATATACCATATTTTTTCTTGTTGCTTTTGTTATTATCCTGCTTCTCTTTTTCTCCTTGTAGAAGGTTTAAAAACTAGACTTGTGTATGCATTTATCACTTTGAGGTTCAATGATAAATACTAGAATATATGCTCGTTGTGTGCACTTGAGGCAGAGAAAACAGCATAAACAAGAAAAATTAAAATAGAATATTTGTATTTGAGGGGGGTGTGCACTTGAGGTAGAGAAAACAACATAATTTTGTTGTTTCCGGAAAAATTAATTTCCGGGAAGATTTTACAAACCTAGAGCTTAAAATGGGTATTTCCGGCCAGTTTTAAGTTTAGGAGTCAGAGTTTAAGACTCGACAAAGGCATCAGCCTAACAAGCTAGAAACTTAAGTGGAAGAGTACCAAACCGTTATATGACGTGACAAAAAGTAAAATCTTGTTCTTTTGCTGGTATTATTTTTCAATCTTAGAATTGTTACATTTATCTTTGTTGAAACTTTAATAAACTGATTCAAGTAAAGGTAAGTTAAACTTATCCCGAAACATGACCGGCTTGAGAGATTTTAAAAGTTTCTACAAAATGATAGTAATATTCTACTTCAAATTCTTGGCCATCTGATAGCCTATTTTTGTACCTTTAGATACTTTTGATACTTTTGGCATAGTAATTATTGTTCTGGGATATACCAATCTTTACAAGCTTAAATTTTTCTTCAACTTATCTTTATTTATTTTTCTCAAAAATAACTAGTCTTTAGAATCTGATGTAAATTATCTAAAGGTCTGACTGCTTCAAGTGAATCATTTACTCAGGCCCTAATTGAGTTTACGTGTTATATATACACTAACGGTCTAGAAATATTTTATGCTATCACTCTAATTCAACTTATTGCAGTAGGTATTTTACAGACAATTAATTTTAGTTATTATACAAATTTTGGTGGAGTTATCTTCTTAGTAATGTAATATTGTGAAAATTCTCCTGCAATATTAGTGATTAGAGGTTAAAGTCAATCATGAAATTCTTATTGTTGCCTGTTGGTGCACACGTGAGAACATGTTTATTACTACACTTCTCGAATGCTAAGTTAGAATATCCATAAACTATTATTTTTCTTATATGGTTTTAGCGACCATAACAACAAGGTGACCTAATTTTTAGGTTAAATCGCTCTAAGACCTAGTTGTTTCAAATGGTGTTAGAGTCGGGCCTATTTTTGTTCTTGATTTATCTAATATTGGAGCATGAGTTATATAGTGTCAACGCACCAAATGTCTAGTTATGAACATGCGGGGCGTTCATTTCATAGCGGTTAAAGAAATTATTGTTGATCTCGTTATACTGTCTCGAGGAACTCTCATTTCATGATTTAACTTTTGAAGTTTAGTTAGTAATGTCCATATTTTTGGATTCTCCGTGAATAAACGCAGAAATAGCAGCAACAAAATCAAAATGGGGCCTGAGTACTTTGGTTTGGATTCAGTGATAGCTAATACAATAGGGTAAATAAGTCTATCAAGATGACCTCTGCAACATCTTAATGTAGCAGAGAGTAGCAGTCAATAATTTGATCAACATGGCAAAAGGAAATTTAAAAGTTCCAACCCGTTGTTGTTGGTTCTAGTGTTCTGTATGATTTGTTTGAATTGTGCAACAATATTAGACAATCGACACCCTACAATCCTAATAGTATGTCATAGGAGAAACTTTTATATCAAGATTTTAAATCCTTTTATCAGTGTATTAGATAACATGTACAAAATTATAATATTGCTCAGCTAGTGGTTGCAAGATAACTTTGTTTTTCCTTTTTTATTTCGGGAAAAGGTATAAAATATTCTAGACTTGTCCAGTATTTTCAGTTATCCACTTACTTTTTGCGAGGATTCTATGAGATGTTAACCGATTGGAGGTCCTTATGAAAGTACCTCATTGTTATATGATCACATAAAATTTACATTTTAAGCTATTTTATTGTGAACCGACAATAGATTATACACTTTGAACTCATATTTGTCAAAAAATTGCAACTAATCCTTGGTACTTAGTATCATACGTGTAGTGCTTCAAGTATTATTAACAGAAAACATAAATTTTTTTGCAGAAAAAATTCTACTCAAATGTCTTTGTTAAAGGTGGTTTTTAAAAAAATTACTTCAAAAAACAGCAGCCGCCGCCTAAAACCCTAGATGCCAACACTTGCTCCCCCATAACATCCTCGTTCCACCAATATGCCACTGTGATTTCATCTAATTCTTTTTTCTTAACCAATCAAGTTGCATGTCTTTGGTATTTTCTGCTCTTTATGTTTGTATTTGTTCTTTGTTATTATGCATCTTCGCTTTCATATTTCTCTAACAATTTTTATCATTCTTTTATTAAGTACTTGGCAAAATAAATTCAAGAAGAATGAATAGTGAATAAAACTTTGAAATAAAAAGAAAATTAAAGAGACAAAAGTGTCCTCTGCATATTTGGAAACTATGAGGTTTAGTGCTTTACCTGTAGCACAAAACAATAGAAACTAGGAATCTTTTATTGGATAATGAAATACAAGGAAAATTGGTTATAGCTTTATTCTTATAGGTAGAACTATATATGTATCAATCAATAGGACTCTCACTCCCAACATTAGGGATGAACATAAGGCAAAGGAATCAAGTATAAAATTGTTTTTCCTTTCAAGAGCATTGCCAAATTTCTCAGTCATATCTAATTCATGTGGATGCATTCCATTTGGAAGCTTCCAATCAAAATGGTAGAGTAATAGTGCTAGACTGAGCTCTACAGTTGCCATTGAAAATGATAGTCCTGGACAAATTCTTCTTCCTGTACCAAATGGCGTAAACTCAAAATGAGCTCCAGTTAAATCAAGGTGACTTTCATTAAATCTCTCTGGGTCAAACGTTTCTGGATTTTGCCAATAATTTGGATCCCTTGAAATTGCCCAAAAATTCACAAGGGCCACTGTGCCATTCGGTATAACACAGCCATTAATCTCACACTCTTCCCTTGATTCTCTTGGTGCTACTAGTGGAGCTAAAGGATGAAACCTTACTGTCTCCTTAACTACCAATTTTAGGTACTTAAGTTTCTGAATATCAGTTTGGTCAATTCCCTTTTCCTTTCCTTTGAAAACTTCTCTTACTTCATCCTGTGTTTTTTTTCACTATTTTTGGATTTTTCATTAGTTCTGAAAATGCTCATTCCATTGTTGACGCTGAAGTTGTAGATCCTCCTGCAAATAAGTCCTGCATATCCAACTGAACTATTGGTAACAAAATTACATTTTTAAGAAAGAGGAAAACATAAAATTAACAACTGTAAATAATTTAAATTCATTAAGACTAAATTAAAAAATTAAGGAACTACTTATAAGGCTCACCTTCTTCTCTGTTATATTAGGTTGTCTTTCTTTAAATCAATGAAACCCCTTGTTTCGAATTTACATTTTCGCTCCTCTTTGCTTGATTTTGTATGTTTATTGTTGTTCTGGTGCTTGAAATGGTGAACTTTTTTGTTCTTTTAGATGTGAATGTTGATGGAATCATAGCATCATGAGTGTGAAAATTTATACTCTCTTGTAGGTGGAGTAGATGAAGAAGTGGAAGATGGAGGCAGTGATGAAGATCTAGACCTTATTTAAGAGAATTTTGAATTGTTGATTGTTGTAGATGCATGTGTTGGTTTCTAGTAATGTTTGTTATCAAAACATTTTGAAACTTTTAACTCTTGAAATATCAAATGTACGTACTTGGTAACATTTCATCACTATCGTCTGTGGATTTATTAGCTTGTTGGACAATTTAGATTATGAATAGTTTATTTTGTTGTTTATATAAATTTTAGTATTTTATAGTTTATTGTATATATATATGTAAATCTTTATTTATAACAGGGGGCAGTATTTTCAATTCAATTAAACTGTTACAATAGCTAACAGAACCATTTCCATGATACCTGCAAACCGTTCAAAAATAATATGAAAACCATTGCAATAGGTAGTTCAACCGTTGTAATATCTTAATAAAATCGTTGTCATTTCTATATAGCCGTAACGGTTTAACAGATATAGTAACGGTTATTTACCGTTGCATTTAACGTTATGGTAACAGAATTTAACCGTTGCAATTGACAAGAATAATCGTTCCAACAGGAAGAGGGAAAACTGTTGCAATAGACTATGCTATAGCAAAGGTTATCTGAACCTTTCCAAAAACCGTTTCATAAGCTCTATAGGCACGCCGACTTATGGAACGGGCGTTGAACCGTTGCGATACATCTATGGAAACGGTTTACCTATCTGTTGCAAGGATTTTCCATGCGTAGCCGTAGGTGAATTTTCCAGTAGTGAATGTTGTAGATTGTGAAATGCTGCACAAACTGCTCATCTCCTTTAATGTTCTATTATCTCTTTCCGCAATTTCATTAGATTGCGATCAGTAAGGGGCAGTTGTTTGGTGAATACTGCTATATTCCAAACATATTTCTTCAAAAGAAGATTCATATTTGTCACCCCCATCACTTCTTATCATTTTAATCTTTTTGTTTACTTGTGTTTTAACTTTATTTTTGTATGGCTTTAATGCCTCAATTGCTTCATCTTTACTATTAAGTAAGTAAATATAGCAATATTTGGTACTGTCATCAATAAAAGTTATAAAATAGTTTTTGACACCACCAGATGGTATTGACTTCATGTCGCAAATATCTGTGTGAATTAAGTATAAAGGTTTTGAATCCTTTCAACTGACATATAAGGTTGTTTAACATGCTTAGATTCCACACATATTTGACATTATAAATTATCACATTCAAAATTTAGGCAATACTTCCAAGTTAATTATTTTTCGTATAGTTTTGAAGTTGATGTGACTTAAACGTGCATGCCACAAGTTATTTGACTAAAGTAAGTAAGAAGAAACTTGAACTTGATTGATATTAATAGCTATTACATTCAACTTGAAAAGACCCTTAGTTAGGTAACCTTTTCCTATATACACATCATTCTTACTTATTACAACTTTTTCAGAGACAAATATACACTTAAACCCATTCTTGATAAGAAGTCCATTAGAGACTAAATTCTTGCGAATTTCAAGGACATGGAGAACATTGTTTAGAGTCACAATTTTGTCCGAAGTCATCTTCAAAGATAACTTTCAAACTCTTTCAATTTTAGCTTTTGCGGAGTTCTCCATAAAATATAGTCTCATTGGGCCCTGGTGGAACATAAGAGGCAAATAACTTTTTGTTAGCACAAACATTACGAGTGGCTTCAGAATCAATCCACCACTTCTTGGGATTTCCTACCAAGATGCATTCAGATAGCATGGTGCATAACTCCCCCATTTCATCATTCTTTTCAATCATGTTTGCTTGACTCTTCTTCTTGTCCCTCTTTGGTGCACGACAGTCCACAGCCTGATGTTCAACCTTTCCACTGTTGTGATAATGAGTCCATTACTCAAATGGTCACTCAACTATCCTAAATTATCTCCTAGAGTCACTTTACTTTCGTTTGTAACAACAAAGTCACTGAACTATACCTATTGCACTCAGAAGGTCACTCAACTAAATTTTTCAAATTTTGGATTGCCAAATACCTAGTTTACCCTTTAAATTATAACGTTTATCTTCTTTTTATTTTTTTAAACTTTTTAATATTATAATTTCCCCTTTTTAATTTATATTACGGATTACCTAAAGAATCAATAAATATTATTTATAAATTAAAAAAGTATTTAAGCATCTATAGTGCTGGAATAACAAAATAATGAGCATAATAAGAAAATTAATTAGAATAATTTGTTCGTAATAATAATTTTAATATTAACAACAAAAATTCAAAAATTTATTTACACAATTCAGAATAAGAGAAAATAAAGGTTGTAAAATATATATTCCTTGCATATAAAAAATAATTATTTAAATAAAAGTATTTTATAATATCCATTATATTTTCTTGAAAATTATGCTCAATTATATTATATATATATTTCATGCACGACTTAACATAGCATATTTTACCCTATACAGATAGTCCCCCTACTTTTCGCTGACATAACTTTGTGTCGTCGGAAAGTTGGTAGAAACAGAATTATATAATTGAGCATAATTTTCAAGAATATATAATGTATATTATAAAAATACCCTTATTTAAATATTATTTTTATATTACGTGCACGAAATATATATTTTGCAGCCTTTATTTTCTTTCATCTGAATTGTGTAAATAAACTTTTGAATTTTTGTTGTTAATACCAATATTATTATTACTAATAAATTATTCTAATTGATTTTTTTTACTATGCTCATTATTTTGTTATTCCAGCATTATATATACTTAAATACTTTTTATTTTTTTAATTTATAAATAATATTTATTTATTCTATAGATAAGTCCATAATATAAATTTAAAAGAAAAATCATAATATTAAAAAGTTTAAAATAATAAATAGAAGATAAACGTTATAATTTAGAGGGTAAAATAGGTATTTGGAAATCCAAAATTTGAAAAATTTAGTTGAGTGACCTTCTGAATGCAATATGCATAGTTCAATGACTTTATTGTTACAAACGAAAGTAAAGTGACTTTAGGAGATAATTTAGGATAGTTGAGTGACCATTTGAGTAATGGACTCTTGTGATAATTACCTTTGAACTTCTTCTTACTCCAGTAATTATTTGGTCTAGACGGCTTCTTTCTCTTTTTGTTGCTTGTCGAAGCTTCCTCAATAATATTTACTCGTATAATTGTTGAGTTTCCACATGACTTCTTTCAACAGCCTTGTTGTCCTCTTCAATCCATAGACGAATAATAAGGTCTTCAAGCGTCATCTCCTTCCGTTTATGTTTCAAGTAATTCTTAAAGTCCTTCCACAATGGATGCAGTTTTTCAGTAAATGTCACAATTTTGAAACGATTCATTTATAACCATAACTTCAATCATAAATTTATAATTAGTAAATGTTTAATAAAAATATTTATTTTCTTTGTACCTTCTGCAAGTAGGACATGAACAATAACTTGCAGTTCTTGGACTTGCATTATGACATATTTGTCGTAAACCATTTTGAAGTCCAGAAATTTGGTGGCCAGAAACTTCTTAAGTCCGACATCTTCAGTGTTGTACTTGTTTTCAAGAGCATTCCACAAATCTCTTGATGCCTGCTGAGATCGTTTTCATGCCTTTGAGAAAATCAGAGAAAAAGAAGTCATAGACTTCATCTGGGACCACATTATATGCCAATTTGAGATGCCTGCCGAGATCGTATGCGACAATGGAAATCAATTTGTCGGCATCAAAAACAAATTTTCTCGAAGGCCACAAATAAAAGGGATCCTATCAACGCCATATCATCCTAGTGGGAACGGACATGTCGAATCGGCAAACTAGACCATCATTCAAAATCTAAAGAAAAGATTGACCGACGCTAAAGGAAAATGGAGAGAAATATTGCCCGAGGTCCTTTGGGTGTACAGAACAACATCATAATCCAGTACGGGGGAAACACCATTTTCTTTAGTATATGGTGTCGAATCTTTGATCTCGGTCGAAGTCGGGGAACCTAGCCTCAGCTTTCGGTATGCAACGGAAGAGTCAAATCACGAGGCTATGAATACAAGCCTCAAATTTCATGATGAAAGGAAGGAAGCCGCCCTCATTCGAATGTCCACACAGAAACAACGGAGCAAAAGTTATTACAATTGAAGAGACAATCTTCGACACTTAAAAATTGGGGACTTAGTTCTGAGAAAGGTTACCCTCAATACTCGAGACCCAAACGAAGGAAAATTTGTCCTAAACTGGGAGGGGCCGTACCAGGCCCTTGATATCATTGGAAAAGGATCCTACAAACTTGGCATGACGAATGGCGAGCAGTTACCGAACAATTGGAACATATCACTCCTCACTGCTAAGGTATGAAATTATTCATTTTCATTTATATTTTATATTAACCGATTGCAGGTTTCAACCACAGACACCGAGGGATTTTTCAGCACAAAGTCCTTAGGTCTGAAAGCACGCGTTGCACTCTTTTCCCTTAGACCGATTTTTGTCCCAAATGGTTTTTTCCAGCGAGATTTTTAACGAGGAAACCATTGTTCTTGCTAACTTAGAGAAATTCAACAGTATCTGAGGCTTCTTTACAATCAACCTCGAATATTCTAGGCCATCACCCTCGAATTATTACAAGTAAAGTACTTCGTGTCAACAGGGTCTCGATAGGTAAATTTTGTAAAGGGTCAAATGGTCGAACGAAACATGCCCATGTAGATTACTTGAGACCTAATGGCAAACATGTATGCATGTATAATCTATTGAAAGAACTATTTTTCCTTTCCATATATTCCATAGAAATTTTTACTTTACAATTTTATACTTGTGATCTATTGTGGAAACAAGCCCAAAAGGCAAATCCCGAGCTAAAGGCTACGACCAAATTCACACGGTTTGGAGACGTCCAATTTCCGTTATAAAACAAGCCTTCAAATATTTTCATAAACCGGTTAAAGGGGCTACCCTCGGCTGAATTACAAAGGATCTCGATAATATCGACCCTCGAAAACCCTAATGGGTGCAAAGTCGTTCGAATTCTCTAACAAATTCTTTATTTTATGCTAAGGAATTACGAAACAAAGGGTCTCGATTACATTAACCCTTGAAAAACCTAATGGTTACATATTTATATCGTGCTAAGGCATAACAAATTTTTATATGATTAATTTTTTAAGCCGAAAAAGGAAAAAAACCATTCTTTTAAGGCCATATCAGCCTAATTCAAGAGCATAAGGGCCATTTTATTTTTTGAGTTCGAGAAGTCGTCCTCACTCAACTAAAACCTAAGGTTCATCCAACTTCGAGTTTGAGCAAGTACTCACACGATTATAAGGACTACACTAGTCTGACTTCGATCAAATTGCCTAAGCTTCGAACTTATGAACAAAATTTTCATAAGGCATGAATGAAACACAAGGAAGAAATTGAAATAAAAACGTCAGAGAGAAAAGAGATCTTTTATATATATGAAGATATTTACAAGGTCCGATCAGGGTACCACATAAAAGTTCAAAAAAAAATCCTAAGGTTCCTAACTATTCTCGGGGGCAGCTTCTTCTCCATTGGGGTCTTCCCCTTTCTTGGACCCACTCTTGATCCCGACATCATCATCATGATCGGAGGAGGCCAGTGACTTAGCATTGTCTTCGTTCTCTTTGGCCTTCTTTATCTCATCAGTAAGATCGAAACCTCGAGCATGGATCTCCTCAAGGGTTTCCCTCCGAGATTGACACTTAGCAAGCTCGGAAATCCAAAGAGCTCGAGTTTGGGCTGCCTCAACAGATTCTCTTGCTTGGGCTTGAGAAACTTCAACGTCAAATTGGTAGACGGCTACGATCTCCTCCACATCAACCTTAGCTTTTTCCGCCTCAGATTTTTCCTTTGCAGGTTCGGTGGCCAACCAAGCCTCAAGCTCCTCTATTTTCTTGGCCTGAGCCGAGCTCTTCTCCTTCATTCCTTGAAGTTGACTTTTAGTCGATGCTAATTGGGCTCTAGAATCTTCCTTCTCTGAAGCAAGACAGTCCATATTTTGTTTCAACCCCAAGGTCTCCGCCTTCATCATATTGACCTCCTCACGGAACTGTTCGATCCTCTCGACCTTCTGCTGAACTTGTGAGATTGAAGTGTTAGCCACCGTTCAAGAATCGAGTCCATGAGATTTTAAGATTGTCATTACCTTCTCAATCAGGTTGGTTTGTTCTTTATGAGTCGTGGACAACTCGGCCCGAAGATCCTTGATCTCTTCTTCTTTTTGCCCACCGAGAAGTGTACGGGTGTTTCTCTCCTCGGTGAGCCTTTGAATGTCGGCCTCAAACCGACTCAGTTTAGCTCGGGATCGAGAAAAGTCTTCCTGATGAAGAGCTGAGGCCTACACAGAAAGAAGAAAATAAGTCAGACATGAAGAGAAAAATAAACACAAATACCCACAAAGGGAATTAAGGCTCACCCGATTCAAAGCTTGCTGCACTTCGTTAAAAAGGCTCGACGCCTCGCTCGGGTCCTTCCTTGAGACCTCCAAATCACTCAGGCTGGTAGCGTCTTCGACCCTTGTAAAATAGCCACGGAAGCGATTCTCCCCTCTGTGGGAATCTCCAATTACTATTTCCCCAAGTGGGTCACTTGGGGTGTTCTCTTAATTGTGAAGGCCCTCGGAGCTGGACCCTATAGTTGTACCCACCGTTGGTTCATTATGGTGGGAGAAATCTTCCGTCCTTGACGACTCGGGGACTTTGCCCAAGTCTCTTCTCGAGGCTCCTTCTTCTCGAGATGAAGTATCTACAGCCTTCACCGATTCATTGCCCTTTGGGGCCTCGGTGTTCCTCTTTACTCGGGCCACCAGTTCGGAGCCGTCTTCTTTTTCTTCTTCTTCCACACTTAGGTGTCGAAGTACCTACGCAGGCAGAGCGGAGGAGTCTTGCTTCGTCTTACGAGCCAGATTTTTCTTGGGCTTTGGATCCTCGGAGGTTGAGCCCCTTATCCTCTTTTTATCCTTTGTCAGTTTCGGGACCGGGGTCGAAGTCTCCTCCTCACCAAACAAGGGCCTCATGACTGCATCTTTTCCCAGTCCTGTATACAATAAAATTGAGTAAGTATAAGAAGAATATATTAATTAAATCATCAAATACGTGAAAAAGGTCTTACCATGATTTTTGGCCTCCCATAAGCCATTTGCTAAATCGCGCCATGAGCGCTCGGCGTATGTAGAGGTCGAGGCCAGGACTCGAACCCAACTCTCGAGGTTAGGAATAGTACCGGGCATCCAATTGACCGTTATATCATGGAAAAGGATATCGATGGGAAAAAGCAAAGGAGAAAAATAATAAATGTAAGCTAACAGTGGGATTGTACGTACGCTTCATATTTCATATTTCGGGAAATGGCATCTGCTCGGATGGGATTAGGTCGGAATTCCTAAGTTGAACGAACTGGCCCATCCAGTCTCGATCCTTATCCTCATCTATGCTCGAGAACAACACCTTGGTAGCCCGACGCTGAAGTTTTTATTAACCCGCCTCGATAAAAACGGGACTGTATAACCTGATGGAGTGGTCGAGGGTGAAAGGGATCCCCTCGACTTTGCTCAGGAAGAATAGGAGTAGAATAACAATCCACTAAAAGGAGGGACGGATTTGACCTAGGGTTATTTGATATTTACGGCAAAACTCGACGGTGACGGGATCGAGGGGGCCTAGATTGAAAGGGTAAGTGTAAGCACTTAGAAACTCTTTCACATGGGTAGTGATGTCTTCTTCGGGGACCAGGATCACCACCTCTTTGCCTTCCCAGTTGCAGTCTTTCTTCACACGCTTAAGGAAGCTCTCAGTTATCGAGAATATATACCTCGACATTGGCTCGCATAGACTAGGGACCGACGAAGTTTTCTCGACTTTAAAGTCGAAAATGAGGACACACCCCCCGGGAACACACTCCTCAGGGCGCAGTTCCACCGGTGTTTTGTCGTAGGCCGACCGTGATGAAGAAGCATTTTCCTTTTGAGGAATCATTTTTTGCATTTTTGCCATTTGGATTTGAAGTTAACGATAGACGTAGATGATAAGTGATAAGATTTGATATTCTGAGAAGAGGTTAATAGAAAAAATCGTAGATTTGCAGATGAAGAACATAGAAGATATAAAAAGCTTTGGAAATTAGAAAAGGTTGAAGGTGAAGTTTGAAAGAGTGTAAATATGGGACTCACGGCGACGGTTCAAGGGCACTAGTGGCCGACCACCAGCTGACACACATTAATAACTTGGGGAACTGTACCGACGGGACGTTTCGATCACTTCCATAGCTCACATCACAAGGGTGACGTCATGACAGGTTGAGGTAAAAATTGAAGGCTCAATTCGTTTCTTGTCATTGCACTACAAAAAACGAGGGGACTATCTTTATACGATTAAAACCGGGCCCATCCGATTTTTCTATTTGATCGAGACTAGCGAATTGCATCGAAGGTCGGCCTCGTAGTGGATCAGACCAAGGCACAAGGACAAGGTGCCGAATTCGGGGTTCAACGTACCTGTCGAGATCAATGCCAGTATCGATCGAGACCGAATGACACAAACTCCGAGCAAGATCGGAAATGGCATAATAATAGAAAGGCGAGATATCCGTGACTGGTCGAGGATCATGGCGGAGATCCCGGAACGGATCAAATCAAGAACGGTTAATTAGCTAATTATGAGATTTTCTTCTGTAATTAGAGTTATACCATAAGTAGAATTCATCTACTATATAAAAGGGGGTTCTAATCATTTGTAAGACACCTTATTCACACATATCAAAGCAATATTACATTCTCTTTCGCTTATACATTCTTTTTATTAGCTTGCTTTATCTTTAACTGTTCTAGTATCAATCAGTTCGAAGATACTCTAGTTCGAGGGCTGAATTCTGTTTCAACAGTGGTTTGCTTTACTTTATTGTTAATTTCTATTACTAATTATCATATTTATCAATTGATATTCGGTAAAATCACTTGTCACATTATAAATTTAATTGTTATCCGATTTTAAGGGCAAGCAAACTTGTTTCGTGTCCAACGAACATTCTACCGGCACAACTAGCACATTTGTTTTGAGTCTTTTGACTGACGCAAGGGGCCAATTAATTCTTGCTTTATAGTCCCTTTCGATATTTTGTAAAAAGGCAAGCACAACTTTGTACTATGTCTATTGGTCTAGAAATCATATTAACTATTTGTCTTTTCATAAAAAGTAAAAGAGGCAATTCAGCTTTGTGATAGATTTTTTCTTATACAATAGGGATAAATACTGTAAAAAGATGATCCATTAAAGATTAATAATGTTGTTGATAAAGCAGTGCCTAATTAATTAAGAAAGATACGCTAATCTTTAGTTCCTCGTGACTCAACAAATCTTCAACAATCTATTCAAAAGGGAGAAAAGAAAAAGAGACTAATACAGAACAACAAAACGGAGAAGAGAAGAAAAGAAGATGATAGGATAAGTAGTCAATTTATCTACTGCAAAAGCTTTAGTGATACGAAGAAGAAAAATGGTATTATGACCATTTTATTAAAAATGCACAATTCAATAGTTGGCTTTTATAGTGTGTTCTCTCTGTAATAAAGAAAGTCTTCTTAAGCTATAAAGATAGATATTGCGCTTTAATCTTGCCAACATGTAAATTCATAGACATTTATTATTTGAGCGAAGAATTTTAATAGCCAGTGCACGACTTCATAGCACGATGAATGTCTCGAAAACCGAGACTTCTTAAGGGTTTTGCGTCTTTTACTTTTTATGTTTTTGGTATGAAAGCTAATGCCCTTCGATCCAAGAGCTCCTAAGAGTCAAAGTACTTAGGATATATCTAGGCCTACAAAATTATGATTTTAGTTATAATACCATCATGTGTTATTATAGTGATTATAGCTTGGAAGTAGTGTAAACTAGGACTGAACATTAATAAGCTTATGAATTCCAAACTCGTATTGTTCAACTTTTCCTTAGATTTATTCTAGATACAAAGTGAATTACAAGCCATACTTGTTTTTTAAAATTGCATTTGATTTTTATCGAATGACGCATAATTTGAGAAATATTAGTGATTTGAATGTGTTATAAGTATTTTTTTTACGTGTGTGTTTGCAAGAGATGAAATGGAACGCTAGCGTATAATGATTATGCATGTATGATAAGTTTTGATAATTGTTTACCAAAATTTGAGCAATATGACTCGTTTTAGCATGAGCTAAAGATATCTGTGAAGTATGAGTGATATGCTATGCGCGGCGTGTAATAAATAATCTATGTTGGTCGCACTCTTTAAAATTATAGTCAAGTGTATGTCGAATCCTTCAAAATAGATTATTTTTTTAAAAATTTAATATGAATACTATTAGTATTCAAATACTGGGTCATTCATAGCATTACTATACCTTGTTTTTGAAGAATGGAACAACATAACATATAACTATTGTACACAAGTGAATAAGCAAGAGCCAAGAGGGGATGTTACATACCCAAGTGATAATCTGGATAATCGGGTTTCACGAACCCCAATTTAGAATTATCCTAATCAACAGTTGGGACACCATTAATTAGTGGTCCTTTGTCATCTTGCCTAAAATATATAAAGTGATGCTTTTTCACTTTAATTTGCATGAAACATAGATTTAACGTAATCAAATATTTTTACCAGAAAAAAGGAAGAAAACTCTACCAGCCAATTTCCTTTCCTTTTCTTTCCCCCCTTTATGGAAGAGAAACTGTAAACCATAGATTTGGGTGGAAAGAAGTAGTAATCTCATCACTTCTTTTTTCGTGTGTGGAACAGAATAGTTTTTTCCTCTTT
Organism: Nicotiana paniculata; assembly: GCA_005239505.1. NCBI lineage: Eukaryota > Viridiplantae > Streptophyta > Magnoliopsida > Solanales > Solanaceae > Nicotiana > Nicotiana paniculata. Next base: position 15,567 of record MDKI01103294.1, read on the forward strand.
GTTTTTCTCCTGTCTTCATGTAATTTATCTCTTCCTTTTGTTACTTTTTTTCCACTTTCCACTTCCAAACTTAAAAGTTAAAAATCTTTTTGTGATAAAAGGAGCTAAGGGGAACGAATAATTTGAATTGATTGATCTTCACTTTTCTTGATATAAATAAAAATAAGCTGTAAATTTAAATTAATCAAATGTAAGGTCTTCTTTTTCTTTCGTGCATGTGTCTGCTTTTCCCCTAAAGAACATGAAACAGAGAATTTTAGTGGGAGATGAATAGATATGACTTCCTTTTAAGTAATTTCAAAAGCTCACTTTTGTTTAAATAGTGTATTTGTTAGATTTGAGAATAAACATTTTCATTTTATGTGTTTAATGGTTGTTAAACAGGTCAAATTCGTTCTACAATTTCTGAGAAGTAAAAGAGAAAATAAAGAGAAAATCTTAATGTCGCAATATGCATGCAGCACCCTTGGAGCTTTATTAAGCGTAAACCTCCGATACCCAAAACTATAGAGAATTATGGAATTGCAAAGAGAATTCATACTTTAAAGATATTAACAAAATTTGCAATATGATGTTGTTTTATCTAACTCTTGAAAAAAATACAAAATTAAGAAGTTATTTGTTAATACCTTTTTTTTTCTTCTTATTCTCATCGGAGATCATCGACCTAAACTTATCTCTTTTATTATTGATAGAATGCTAAGAACTAATGAAGAACAAGACAAGACAAGTTTTGGGGTGAAATCTCTCATCCCTTCTCATTGATGCCACAAGTATTTATAGGCAAACAAATAAGACAAAACCTAAACTAATTGGGAAACCTAAACCTAATGGACTAGGAAACCTAAACCCATACAATTAATTAATTGTAACCTACTCCTAAATAACATAGGAAATATACAAATCTAGAATATTCCTTATTTACTTTTGTTTCCTTATCACCCCCCCTCAAGTTGGAGCATGAAGATTACGAATGCCCAACTTGTCAAGTAAGAGCTCAAATTGTGAATTGCCCAAAGCTTTTGTAAAGATGTCGGAAAGTTGTGCAGTCGTACGAACAAAAATCGGGCGGATGTGCCTCCGACAAATTCATCTCGAATAAAATGACAGTCTATCTCAATATGTTTTGTTCTTTCATGGAAGACTGGATTGCGGAGGATATGTAGTGCAGATTGACTATCACAAGAAAGACGAATGGGAGAATGGTGTTGGATGCCCAGACTTGATAGAATACTCCGAAGCCATTTTAATTCACAAATAGTCATAGCCATAGACCGATATTCAGCTTCAGCCGATGATCGAGAAACAACATTTTGCTTTTTCGTTCTCCATGAGACCGGTGAGTCTCCTATTGAGATATACCATCCGGTGAGTGATCGTCGAGTTAACGGACAAACAGCCCAATAAGAATCACACCATCCGTACAACTTAAGATCCGAAGTCGAAGAAAGAACAATACCTTGGCCCGG
>ML318514.1:0-43289 GCA_005239505.1 Nicotiana paniculata
CAACTAGGTCTTGTCTTGTTCACAGTAGCCATATCAAGGTGTAGTGGCTTGCCCACTGCTGAAACTAATGAAAACAAACACTCCTTAACGAAAAAGGTCGGCAACAGATTGGGAAAAGAGATCCATGCCATCACCCTTGCTGTCTCCTCTCCTGCTATGAACTTCGAATCATACAGTAGGGCTCTAAGTTGGAATTCCTGTCCAAACTTATCTTTCACATAATAGACACTTTTGACGTAAAATCAATATAATCTTGCCACAATGTCAGTCGTACTAAAACATTCCTATCTCTAAGAAATCCGATATTACATTCACCCTTAATACCACATTGCATAGGGATGATTCGACGTAATTCTTGCAATTCAGGCCAACCATAAGAAAATTTACATACCACTGCGTACTTCAATCCTTCAATAATATTCATACGTTCGACTTCTGATTCTGTAAATTTAACCATTGGTTGTCCTTGTAAAAAAGTGGCTCGTCTAATAGGAATAGGATCAACAACTGCCGTATGATATTGCATGGCAGTGTTGTCCGAGAGTTTCACTACTTTTGTGTAGTTCATCTGCTAGGGCTGGGATGGGTTGTGTGCTGTCGTGGGAGGTTGGATAACGTTAGGGGGTGGTTGGGAAGGTAGTCCAGCCACAGGAGGTGGCTGGCCACCGGACGGAGAGGCCATGGACAGCCTCGCAAAGGTCCTCTTTTTTTTTTAGGGTTGAGAGCGTTTTCGGTTTAGCAGTTGCTAAGAGTTGGCTTGTGTGTGAAACTCTTTTTTACCAATACAGATAGTCCCCCCACTTACCATATATTTATCGATTAATATTTGGTAAGTGGATACTCATTTATGGCGAGAATATTTTGCCGCCGCTTTACCTCGAAATATTGTATCCTTCTCTGAACCATAGGCGTCGTTTTTCACTTCCATTTTATGCTCATACCACGTGTCCTTCTCAGATTGGTTCTGCATTTACTCGGCACCTTTTAGGGCTTTTTTCGGCTATGTCAGTCCCGAAGTGACACCTTCAATTATGACGTTTTATCATTATTTTTCTTTTTTTTCTATGTTTGACGGTTGTCCTCAAGTATAAATAACCTTATTCTTTTCTTTGCTTCCACGAAACACTTTCTAACTTTGTCTTTTGTAAAGAACTTTCTTCTTGCCTCTATAAACATGTCTTCTTCAATTCAACCTCAGGGAGTAATAGATATTGAAAATTTAACGCCATCTTCTGCTCCGACTAGGAGTTGGAGGGGTGGTAGACTTCGGAGTCTAGGATCCACTCCTTCGAGAGACTCCTCTTCTTCTCAGATAGTTCCCTCTCCTTCCGCTAGGTCTCTAGTTTCTCCGAGGTTTAGGGCTTCCCGGTCTTTGTCTAGAGGTAGAGGTGAACGCCTTCATGAACCTGGGAGTTGATGAAATTGTTCCTGCTGAGTTTGTCTTTGCTAGAGATAATCAAGTTCTTGTAGACCAATATTCTTCCCTTGAGAGTGTCGAAAGGTATCCAACCCTTATAACTGAGGTTCAGATTTCCCTTGTTCGTAGGGAGTGTTTTTGGAGGCCTGATTTCCCTGTCTACATTTCGAATTGTAATCAAAGAATAACGTCTTACAAGACGGGATATTCATTTGTTTATACATACCGTTTTACTCTAGGGTTTAGACCTCCCATTGACCTAGTCATAATTGAATTTTGTCGTTTTTCAATATCTGCTTAGGACAAGTTGGTCCGCTTGTGTGGCAAGTTGTCGCATGTCTTAGGAGTTTAGCTTCTTTAGCCTCGGTTCCTTTTACTTTCAACCATCTTATTCATCTCTACTCTCTTACTTTGTTTTGTGAAGGGGTTTTTACTCTGACTTCTAGGAGCAAAAGAATGCTGATAACCCCTGGTGATGATAAGGATAACGGTTGGTACCTCCGGTATGTTGTTGTACCCACTGTTGGTTTAGTGGGTGAAGAAAATATTCCCTTCCTTGAGAAATGGAATCGTGCACGTGAGTATGCTTTAGCTCAAGTCTATTTACTTTTCCTCGTTCTGACTTGAGATGTTTTACTAACACCGTATTTGTTTCTTCTTCTCTCAGCAATCATGGATATTGTTGAGAATGTCTCCAGTATCCGAGATTGGGTAGAAAAATTATTGTTCGTTGCTCCTTTAGAAGAGAGATATTGGAAGTACCTCGCTGGGAGGTGTGGTTGGCATGTAAAGACCCACGGTAAGTGAAGCTTTTGTTCTTGCTTCTTTCCTTACTCGAGTCTCTTCTTTCTTTGTCGCTTAAATTTTTCCCTTTTGATAGGGTTCTCTGCTCGTGGGGTCTCTTCTTCATCTATCCGAAGATGTCTTTGGCTCAGGCCCAAGAGATTATTGTTGGTTCATCTTCCTCGAAGAAGAAGATTAGTGAGTCTCTTTTCGTAGAAAAAGAAGAAGAAGGTGCTTTAGTACACATGCCATGGAGAAGGCGGGTGGTTTCAGATGATGAGTTTACACCCATGACCTTGCCTTCCGTGTCTGTGGTTGAGCCCTCTACCCTTGAAGATGTTTCACATTCCCCCATTCATAAGTCTGTGGATTACCTGTTCCATGAAGGTTTTGACCTTGCTCCTGACGATGTCCCTTTGGCTGCTGCCTTTCCTATTTTTTTAAGAGAAGTTGTCTCATCTGCTCCTTTGGCTATTACGGCGTCTGATGTTGCTTTGCCCGTGGCTTCCTCAACCTTTCAACCCTTTGTGCCTGCTTCTTTGCCCGTGGCTTCTCCAGCTCCTCAATCCTCCGTGCCTGTTGCTGCTTCATCTCTGTCTGCTTCCATGCCTTCCGCTAGGGAAGTAGGGTCTTCCAGCAGAGAGATGCGGCAGGTGGTAATAGAGGTTCCAGTTGAGGGGAATCTTTTCAAGAAAATGGGTGACCCGAAGTGTGGCTCAAGACTTTGATAGGTCCCACTGAGAAAGCCAACCTAGCCAGCCATAATGCTCTTACATGGGTCAATGAAGTTGTGCATATCTCTTTGAAGGTATGATGCAGGTTATCCTCTTTCATTTTCGTATATGAAATTTATCATATCTGATTGGTTTATTTCTTGTAGATTAATCTTATAGGCATGGAGCTTAGGAAGAGGATCTCAAATACGGATCAGGAGACAAAAGAGTTGCAGGCCGATGCTGGTAATTGGAAAGCCTAGTATGATAGACTAAGGATTGACATGGATGCCCTAGAAGAGGAAAGGAGTACCTTGAAGCGGAAGATGAGGCTCATGGCGGCAGAACTGGTAGTAGAGAAGGCTTCTTCCAGTCAGGCTGACAAAGACAAGAGTCTTCTGGAGTCCTCATTTGCTGAGCAGCTGTCCCGCGCCTCAGATGAGATTAGAGACTTGAAAAACTTGTTGGGGCAGAAGGAGGAATACTCAGGCGAGCTCGTGCAATCACTCACTCGTAATCAAGAGGACCTTCGTAAGGCTTTAGATAAAGTTCAAACTCTGGAGGAGTCGATTGTACCATTAAGGGCCGCCCATGAAGTTGCTGAAGCGGAGAAGGACGGATTGAAATCTGAGCTTCAAGTATGGGCAAGGGATTATGAAGATCTTGAAGAGGTGGCTATTATTGACGTGAGTTGGGAGTATATGAATTATCGCCTTGACACATTGACGGAATGAGTCCAGAGGTTTTTGACCTTAGTGCTGAAATAGCTAAAACTAAGGAAGCCATGGAGAAGGCTCAACAAGGTCATAACCTCTCTTCACCTGATGGTGAGACCCCAGCTGCTCNGATTTCTTTAAAGTCCCCAAATAACAACTTAGGGGCACCTCAATGTATAAAAATTCTATACGGATAAGTATAAGTTAATACTTAGTTTTTACGTAGCCGTTTTAAATATATTAATGCTAGTATGACTTTTGTTGAGTTTCTATTTCACTCTTTACGTCTTTTGCATGCTTCATTTTTTGAGGTTTTAGTTTTACCCCTGAGTTTTGCATATAGAATGCTTTAGATTACTCGTACCTAAATAGGCCGGTGTCATATTAAATGTGTACCTTTTTGTAGTAGGCATAATTTATGGAAGAGTGCCCTTTATGATTGACATGAAGAAGACGTCTCAACTTCATGATAATGCAATAGAGTGATAGGAATTTTACACATGTTTAAGAATATTTTCAAGGAAATTTTTTTGTTTGAAATTTCACGACATTTTACATGTGTTTGATTATCATCTAAAACTCATGTTGCAACTGTTTTTGTTTAACAGATTTGATATACCCTTGTATTTCGTAACTGTTTTTCATAGTTAACAGTTTTTCGATATTAATACAAGGGAACAACTGTTTTTCACTAGTAACAGTTTTTATAAAGATTGGGGTTTCTACCCGCAACTGTTTTTATTGATAACAGTTTTATAAAATGTACGTGGAAAATGCTTTTTCATTCGTAACTATTTTATTTGGCAATATTTTTCTAAACAAATACATGGATTTGATCTATCATTCGTAATTGTTTTATTTGATAACAATTTTTTGAGTAAGTACAAATGATGATGATCTTTTACCCCCTAACTATTTTTGTTACGACAGTTTTGAATAAGTATACATTTCTTCATCGAGACTAATATTTTGCCGTTCAGCCTAAACATGTTCGAGGGTTTTTTTGCATTTTTGCATTAGTCTTTGTATTTGGATGACTCTTTTGATCTCTTTCAATTCTGCTCGTATTACTTGTCTTCTTGGGTAGATGGGTCTTCAGGCTCGAGCTTTTGACTTTCTGATAGTCTTCTTTGCTTCGTCTTAGCCTTCCATACTCTATAGTTCCCCAAGTGTTTGAGCTTTGAAGAATGATATCTTGAGCACTTGATTATTCCTTCCTTGTGGTCCTTATCCTGAAAAGGAAAAACATTCCGGACTCGAAGTTATATAGTTTTTTAGATAATGACTGCTTAACCCTTTAAAACGTCCATCAGAAAGTGTTACCCTAGACCGGGAATTGTGTTATTTCCTCGCGTTTTTGCAGGTCTAATATCATCATCTGGTGATGGGTTAGCTTTATTCATATCATCTAAAAAAGTTAGTAAAATTTTTAAATGTTCAAAATAAAAGTGAACGTGTGATACCTGAGGGGGTATTTCTTTTCCTTAGAAGTAATACTTCTTTAGGTGGATGGCGTTCCATCTTGTTGGTAGAACTCTGCCGTCCATAGCCTCCAACTCATAGGCGCCCTTCCCAGCTATGCCTCGGATTTTGTAGGGTCCTTCCCAGTTCGGATTTAGCTTTCCTGCGCCTGCTTCTTTCGTTGATTGAAAGACTTTTTTTAGGACGAAGTCTCCAATATTGAAGTACTTGAGATGATCTTTACGGTTGTAATAACGCTCTATGATTTGTTTTTGAGCTGCCATCTGTATCAGTGCTGCTTCTCTCCGTGGTTCAAGAAGGTCCACATTGGTCCTCAATTCGTCGTCGTTTGCTCCCTCCATGGTTGCTGAGAACCTTATGCTTGGTTCGCCAATCTCCACAGGTATTAAGGCTTCTGAGCGAGACAAGTGCGAACGGGGTTTCTCCCATGTCTATTTTTGAAGTTGTTTTGTATGCCCATAATACCGTTGGTAACTCATCAGGCCAGTTTCCTTTTGCTTTATCTAGCCTATTCTTTTATTTTTGATGATGACATTTTTCGTTGACTCAACTTGACCATTAGCCACGGGGTGGTATGGTGTTGAAGTGATCTGTTTGATTTGCCAACTTTCAAAGAATTCTTTAATTTGCGAGCCTATGAACTGTGGGTCATAATCGCACACGATCTCCTTTGGTATTCCAAAGTGGCATATTATGTTTCACCATAAGAAGATTTTAACTTCCTTTTCTCGCACTTCTTTGAATGCTTCTGCCTCTACCCATTTTGTAAAATAGTCGGTTAGCATGAGCAAAAATCATACATGTCCTTTAGTTGTGGGAAGAGGTCCCACTATGTCCATACCCCGTTTCATGAAAGGCCATGGGGATATTATTGGATGCAATAATTCCGCTGGTCGATGCATGTTATTGGAAAACCTTTGGCACCTGTCGCATTTTGATACGAAATTTTCGGCTTCTTCTTCCATCTTAGGCCAATAGTATCCAGCTCTGATTAGGGTTTCACTAAAGATCTCGCCCCTGAATGATTTCCACGGTGTCCTTCGTGGACTTCTTTCATCACAAATTCCATTTCGTTAGGTCCAAGGCATTTAGCTAGGGGTCCTCCGAACATCTTGCGATAAAGCGAGTTGCGAATAAGGCAGTACCGTGCATCTTTGTGATGAAGTGCTTGAGCTGCTTTCCTGTCTTCAGGTACGACGCCATTCTGCAAAAAATTAAGAATTTCGTTTCTCCAGTCCCAAGTTAAGTTGTTGAAAGTTACTTCATTTCTGTCCTGGTCGATCATTGAATGAAATAGTTGGACGACAATTGCATTGTCTTTGTTTGTTACTTACGTGACTGCTACGAGGTTAGCTAATGCATCTGCTTCTGCATTTTCCTCTCTAGGTATTTGCATTACCTTTCCATGTTTTGAATTGTCTCACGAGCTCTCATGCTTTTTCAAGATACTGTTGCATTCGAGTCTCTCGAGCGATGTAAGTCCCCTATATCTGATTTATTACCAGTTGGGAGTCGTTGTTGATCACAATTTGCTCGATTGAGAGCTCCCGTGCAAGTTCAAGCCCTGCAATAACAGCTTCGTGCTCTGCTTCATTGTTAGTTATAGGATAACACTTGATAGCTTGCCGTGTCTTTTCACCTGTGGGTGATATTAAGACTATGCCTAAGTCGGCACCTTTTATATTTGAGGATCCATCGGTGAATAGGGTCCATAGGCCTGGATTAACACCGTTAAAAAGTTGTAACTCTTTTTCTACTTCAGGGACAATGCTATAACTAAAGTCAGCAACAAAATCAGCTAGTATTTGAGACTTAATTGCAGTCCTAGGCCGATAGATTATTTCATGCTCACTTAATTCTATGGCCCACTTGGCTAATCTTCCTGACAATTCCTGTTTATGTAGAATATTTCTTAAAGGATATAAAGTCACAACGGTGATTGAGTGGCATTGAAAATATGGTCGTAATTTTTTAGATGCCATTATTAAAGCTAAGGCTTACTTTTCCAGATGTGGATATCTAGTCTCAGCATCTAGCAATGTTTTACTTACATAATAGATAGGTGATTGCTTACCTTTTTCTTCTCTTACCAGTACTACACTTACAGCAATTTCTGAAATAACCAGGTAGATGTACAATCTTTCCCCTTTTTTGGCTTTGAAAGCAGCGGTGGTTTCGATAGATAAATCTTCAGATTCTTGAGGGCTTGCTGACATTCTTCAGTCCATTCGAACTGATTCTGCTTTTTGAGAACTGAGAAAAATTTAAAACTTTTTTCGGAAGACTTACAAATAAATCTTCCCAAAGCTGCTATTCTCCCTGTTAGTCTTTGAACTTCCTTTTTATTGGTTAAAATATCAGGTATTTCTTCTATAGCTTTAATTTGAGCGGGATTTACCTCTATTCATCTGTTCGATACAAGGAAACCCAAAAATTTACCTGATAGCACTCCAAAAGCGCATTTTTCTTGATTTAGCTTCATATTATACCTGCGTAAAATATCAAAAGTAGTAGAAAGATGCTGGAAATGGTCTTCTGCTTGTGTTGATTTTACCAACATATCATCAATATATACTTCCATCGTCTTTCCAAGATGTTCTTGGAACATTTTAGTCATTAACCTTTGATAGGTAGCTCCAGCATTTTTCAAGCCAAAAGGCATAACTTTATAACAGTAAACCCTGTTTGTAATGAAGGAAGTTTTTTCCTCATCAGAGGGATCTATTTTAATCTGATTATAACCAAAATATGCATCTAAGAAGCTTAATAATTCATGACTTGTTGTGGCATCAATCATTTGATGTATATGTGGTAATGGGAATGAATCTTTGGGGCATGCTTTATTTAAGTCAGTATAATCTACGCATACTCTCCATTTGCCATTCTTTCTAGGTACTACCACGGTGTTTGCTAACCAATTAGGGTATGTTACCTCTCGTATCGAACCAATCTTCAAGAGTTTCTGTACCTCTTCGTCGATCACTTGGTTCTTGAATGGTCCTTGCTTTATTTTCTTCTGCTTAACAGGTACGAAGGATAGATCTTCATTTAGTTTATGAGTCATCACTTCTGGTGGGATGTCTGTCATATCTGAGTGGGACAACGCAAAGCAGTCTGCGTTAGCCTTTAAATAATCAATTAACTTACCCTTCGACCGGGGCCCAGCCTCGTGCCTATATACACTTTTTGTTCAGGCTTTTGTTCAGACAATGGAACAGATTCAAGCTCTTTCTTAGTTGTTTTGATATGCTCGTCTTCCTCCGGTTTATGAATGACGTCCGTTCTGGAATCTGCATCCGTGTGGTCTAATGCACCTTCTGTGGTAACTTGATTCACCTTCTCGTAAGTATTTTCTTTCGTACCTGTTTCAACAATAATACATTTTGTACCTATTTTGGTAGTAATTTCTTCCATGCCTGTTTGGGTGGTGTTACCCGCTTGGGAGATTCCCTTATCTCGTGATTCTTCCACCTCTATTTTCTTGTTGTAGCGTACCACGGAGTTTATATTTCTTTCGGTTTGCTGGTCGCCTCTAATTTGCTGAATCCCCCTTTCAGAGGGGAATTTAATTACCTGATGCAAGGTGGAGGGTATTTCTTTCATGTGGTGGATCCATGGACTTCCCACGATTACTTTATAAGCCATGTCAGTATCGATGACTTGGAACTTGGTAGTTTTGATCACCCCCTCAGCATAAGTGCTAAGCTCAATTTCTCCTTTGTTATAACCGTAGAGTTATGAAACCTCGATATGGCTCGTGCCCTTGGGATTACTTGATTCCCCAATAGCATTTCTTCCACGACTCTTAGNATGAATAAGTAAAGATATTACTAGAGCATCATTGTGAGGAAGCATTAATCCGCCGATATCTGCATCATCGAAAGTTATATCGTCCGCTTCCAGATTTTCATGTGTAACTGTGAACTTTGTGGTTGTTTTGCAGACCACTCCGTTTACTTCTTCACCTCTGTGTATCACGTTTACGGTTCATTTTGGAGAAGGAGGCTTTGGGGGCTCCTGTCTGTTCCTCATATATGCCTGTTTACCTTTTTCACTAAACAATTTTGTTAAATATCCCTGTATCAATATATTTTCTACTTCACCTTGTAAAAATCTGCAATCTACAGTCTTGTGCCCATGATCGTTATGGAATTCACACTAGTGATCTGGGTTCCTTCTATTTTGATTTGATCGCATCTGTTTAGGCCACTTAACCTTGTCTCCCATGTTCCTCAATATTGAGACAAGTTCAGTAGTACTTACATTAAAGGTATAATCCCCAATTCGAGTATTACCTCTAGTTCGTTCATCTCGATCTTTTCTGGATCTAGACGAGGATGAGACTACGTCTCTTCCTTGTGGTCTATAGTCTGACCTAGTGTTTTCGAACCTGGGATGAATATCACGTTTCGAGGGTCCTAAGTAAGGATCGTACCTTTTTTTACCTGATCTTCTATCTGATTCAGGACGTCTGGATCTGGAATGATCTTTATCTCTTGAACGAGCAATGATATCTTCTTCTATTCTCAGTTTAGTACTATACTTGTTATATACATCGTACTATGTTGTAGCGGGGAATTCTCTTAGACTTTCCTTAAGTCGTCTCGTGGCTTCCGAGCTTTTATCATTTAGGTTGCTTGCAAATGCCATGGCTGCCCAATTATCAGGCACCCTGGGTAACTGCATTCTTTCTCGTTGAAACCTATCTACAAACTCACGGAGTAGTTCCGTGTCTCCTTGTTCTATTTTGAATATGTCTTCCATTATTTTCTCAACATTTTGTGCACCAGAGTGTGTTTTATAAATGAATCTGCAAGCTCAGCAAAAGAGTCAATAGAATTTTCAGGGAGAAGAGAATGCCAGGTTAGGGCTCCTTTGGTAAGTGTTTCCCCAAATTTTTTGACAAGGACTAATTCAATCTCTTGTTTTTTAAGTCGTTGCCTTTTACTCCAGTAGTGAAAGCAGTCACATGATCACGTGGGTCAGTTGTTCCATCATATTTGGGAACGTCAGGCACTTTAAACTTCTTGGGTATAGGCAAAGGCATCGCACTTGGCTTCTAAGGTTGTTGAGAATACCTATCAACATCAATGCCTTTGATAATAGGTGGTACTCCAAGAATTTGTTCGATGCGATCGTTCTGCTCTTCATCTAATTCTGCATGGTTATTAGTAAATTTTGTAATTCAGAGTTATTAGATATACCTAGTCTCGCTTCGAGAGATTCATTAGGAGTATCTCTTCTCCTGAGTTTGCCAACCCAGATTGAGGATTTTCCATGGTGATGGTATTATTAGGGGGTGGCGTCGGTGGTGTAGGTAATGCTGGCGGTAATCCCCTCACAAATTCTTGCAAAGCTTGGCTCACATACTCTGCAATCATTTTCTTTACAGGATCTTGTTCCACCATTTGATCATTATCACAATTGTTGTTATTGGATCTTTTTGGGGATTGTTCCCATGAACCACGTGGGATTCCTGAAGGCGATGGAACTGGGGTTCCACTCCTTTGCTAGTTGTTGGCGTTGGAGTTCGACATAGTTCAGAGGATATCACTTGAAAAGCAAACAAAGATTATCAGATTCCCGGTAATGGAACCAATTTGTTTAACCAAAGAATTAAATCCTTTGACTAAAGCTATTTCTATGATGAACACGGGTTACTGATAATCAAGGAAATAGAGAAAAATGAATAATAGACAATATTGCAGAAATATAGAAAAGCAAAGTAGATTGTATTCGAGAATCAGATGCCTTTACAAGCTGTATTCCCCTCCTTTATATAGGAGATTCCTTGATATAACGTACAACTCTTGCTATGATTTCTCATTAATGAATAATTATGACATTAATGGGGCGTTACAAAGGATAACAGTAATTGAGGTAAGGTTACATAATGTACGAGTAATCAATTGTGGGTTCTTGAATCTGCCTGTAGCTTTGTGTAGATTCATTCTGACCGTGTCTCTTCCCTGTTTTGATCAGATTGAGTTTCCCGTGGCTGATGAGCTCAAGGGGTTTATTGAATCGTGCCTCTTTGTTCTGTACCTCTTCAAAGAATCACATCCAGCTGTCGCATTCTCCTGTATCCACATAACTGGCTGAGTTGCCAAGAGTTGGCTTACGTGTGAAACTCTTTTTTACCAATACAATAGGAGCAATATATATATATATATATATATATATATATATATATATATATATATATATATATATATATATATATATATATATATATATATATATNGAGAGAGAGAGAGAGAGAGAGAGAGAGAAAGAGAAAGGGGACCTAGCTTTCCAACCATCCAATCTTGCTCAAATCTTCAAAAATCAAGGGAGCTAGCTACTAAATTGTCCTCCATCCGGGTAAGTCCTACTTCCAGAGCTTGTATGCAAGAGGTTACGAGTTCATATATATTGAGAGGTTATAAATAGGTCATGCATGTGTCACTAAGTTATAGTATGAGGGATTAATGAACTATTTTGGGTAGTTCTTGTTGAAATTGTATAATGACTCGGCTGCTCGTTTTGAGAGTTAGAGCTCCGATCCCCTAATAACTACTTTCCCCACTTTTGTTTCTGCTTTTATGACTTGCCGGAGTGATTAGCTATGAAATTCGGAGAGTTTTGGGACACTTAGTCCCTAATTTTGAGTTTAAGCCTTAGAAATTGGACCACGAGTGGAACTGGGTGAAGACGGGTCCGGAATGGAATTCTGTTGACTCTGTTAGCTCCATTTATTTATTTCGGGGTTAGGAGCGCATCTGGAATGTGGTTTTGAGGTTTGTAGTAGAGTTAGGCTTGAATTGGCTAAAGTTAGAATTTCGGCGATTATGGCCGATAAGTGAAATTTTGATTTCGGGCTCGGAATGGGATTCCGAAAGTGGCTGCAGGTCCGTAGTGTCATTTTTGACTTTTTGTCAAATTTCAAGTCATTCGGACTAGTTTTGACATATTTAGGCATCGTCGTGGATTTTGGAAAATTTTGTAAGTTTTTAGGCTTGAATCCATGTATAATTTGTGATTTTGGTGTTAGTTGATGTGGTTTGAAAGCTTGACTAAGTTCGGATGAGGTATTAGGACTGGGTGGTAGGTTTGGTTGTGGTCCTGGGGGCCTCGGGAGTGTTTCGGATGCTCAACAGGTCATGTAACGACCCGACCCGTTGTTTTGCATTATCGGACCCCGTTCCCCTAAATGAAACTTCCCATAGCGGCTTATTATGATTTATGACTTTCGGGGGCGGGTGGTCTGGGATTCGGAAGTTTTTAGAGTGCTATAGGAAAACTTGGTTCCTTAAGGTTGGCCTTTAAGGCCAAGTTTGACTTCGGTCAACATTTTGGGTAAACGACCCAGGAATCGAGTTTCTGATGACTCGGGAGAGTTTCGACGCCCAATATTGAAATTAGAAGTCCCTTAAGTTCCTATCATGGTTTGGGACGTGTTTTTGTGTTATCGAGGTCCGAAAGGAATTTCGAGACTGAGAATAGTTCTGTTATGTCATTTATGATTTGCTTGCAAAATTTGGTGTCATTCTGAGTAGTATAGGTCGGTTCTGCGCATTGCGAAGTCAAGAAAACTTAAAGTTCCCAAGTTTGGTTCTAGGGCTTTTGAGGTGTGATTTTGAGTTTTAGCATTATTTTGGGTGTTCCGAAGGCTCAAGCCAGTCCGTATTACGATTTGGAACTTTTTGGTATATTTGGACGGGGGCTCGGGTGGTCCCAAGTGCCTCCCGGACACCACAGGAGGCCAAAATCCAGCTGAAATAGCTTATGGGGCACCTGTTCTGGTGTGATCCGCAGGTGCGGTTGCCCAGTCGCAGGTGCGAGACCGCTCCTGCGATCCTAGCCTCGCAGGTGCGACCCCCAGCGAGCAGTCCATTTCTCGCAGGTGCGAACAAAGTTTCGCAGGAGCGGAGCCGCAGGTGTTGTCTTCCCTACGCAGGTGCGGGCCCAGGCTTCCTTGTCTATTTCCGCAGGTGCGAGCCTTTGCTCGCAGGTGCGAGACTGCAGGTGCGGTCCTCGAGCCGCAGGTGAGGAAATACTGTCAGACAGTGTGTTTCTTAAATATGGGATTCTTCATTATTTCTTCATTTCTTCCTCCATTAGAACACCTCGAGAGCTTGGGAAAAGGGCTCAACGACCCAACCACTGAAAGGTAAGTAAATTCTATCTTAAAGTGGTTAATACATGCCTTCTTAGTAGGATTTAACTACTTAATTAGTGGAAAATTTAGGAATATGGGTAGTAACCTAGGGCCTTCAAGAATTTTGAAAATTACCCGTCAATTAGCTATGAAATCAAGTAAAAATCATGTATTAATGATTCTCAGGCTATGGGTGAGTGTTTCCTTCGAAAATTTTTGGAATTCGAGCATGCGGGCGTGGGGTTGGATTTTAAGATTTCTTCTAGAATGGAGAATTTGACTTAGTAGTAGGAGGATTTCCATACTTTGAGCATAAATTGATGAATATTTGAATAGTTTCGAGTCCTCGGGTGTAGAGTTCGGAGTTTCGGGCGCGTTCTTAGTCCGGGGAGTAGATTCATCACGAGGTGAGTCTCCTTTATAACCTTTTAAGAGAGAATTGTCCCCATAGGTGATTATAAATAATTGGATGTCCTTATTTGCAGGGGCTACGCACGCACGAAGTGATGAGAGTCCGTGCATAGCTACTACTATGTTATGTTGGGTAGTTCTAGGACTCACGAGCATGCTTATATGTGCCTTACATGTATTCCTAAACGTCTTTTGAGTTGCTTATTATCCTTGATTTGGCATGATAATATTAGGAAGTTGTGTTTCATGATATATTGCTTAAGTTCTTGCCTTAAAGAATAATCTCTGTTAATTCCTTAAAATTTGATAATTTTATGTATGTATACGGCACCGCGTCACATGTATGATTCGTGAACGGAATAGCCATACCATTATTTCAACCGCGTCACACGTTCGATTCGCGAGCGGGGTAATAGATGCATCTATGTTTCGAGCCATTCGATTCTCGGCAGTGCACATTTATTTTGACGACGTTTCGGCCGTACGCTTCTGGCCTATTATGTGTTGCATGATTTACTAGGAATTGGTTGTAATTGTATAAACTGGTTCATGTTAATAAGGGAATTTAGTACATTATGTGATAGTGAAATTTGACATGCAAAGGTAAATACAACTATACTTGATAATTTATATCTTTGTGATTTCTACGACTGTTATGCCTGCCTAGTTCCTATTAAATTATGTTATTTAGAAATGTTGACTCTAGTAAGTATCACGTCTACCTCTCGTCACTACCTCTTCGAGGTTAGGCGGGATACTCACTGGGTACATATTTTTTTTATGTACTCATATTGCACTTCTGTACTTAAATGTACAGGTTCTGAGGCTGGTGCATCTGGTTATCAGACCGAAGCTCGATTCTGATCTTAGTTGGACCCGACTTCACGGTGAGCTGCTTCTCCTAACAATCCTCAGCAGCACCATGGAGTTTTCTTTTGCTTATTTCCCGTCTATTTCTTTCAGACAGTGGGATTGTATATTATGTTTTGTATATTCTATTAGCATGCCCCTAGGACTAGTGACACTAGTTCCTAGCACACACATAGTCGTTATTTTGGTTTGCGGTCTGTATATATATATATATTGGCTCATTCCTCTTTTTGACTGCTTTTGGTAAAAATGGCTTGCTATATTTTTCATTAAATGTTTTGAACTTTCAAACTTGGCACGCATTGGGATGTTTAACCAAGCATGGGAGGAATCCTTAGTAATTTAAGTGTGGGCTTGCCTAATCCCGATGTTGGGCGCTATCACGACCCGAGTTAGTATTTTGGGTCGTGACAACATGGTATCAGAGCACTAGGTTCACGCAGGTATCACAAGTCACGGGCAAATCTAGTAGAGTCTTGCAGATCGGTATGGAGACGCCTGTACTTATCTTCAAGAGGCTATAGGGTGTTCGGAAAACCTCTCCTTATTTTTATTCTATCGTGCAGTCAATGGTTTACTAAATTTCATTCTTCTATTCTCTCTTAGATGGTGAGGACGCGTGCATCCGATATTCCAGACCCAGGAGGGGCCGCTACCCCCGTTGTTCGAGGCCGTGACAGAGGCCAGAGAAGGGCACCAGCTCGAGGTAGAGGACGAGGGCGTCCCCGAGCTATCCAGTCATACCACCACCAGAGGACCCTACTATAGAGGATCAAGGTGAGGTTCGCCCAGCAGGTCCTGCTCCAGTGGACTTTATGATGGCGCCAGGACTCCAAGAGATCATGGGCTGTATGATACAGTTCATGGACACCATGTCCTAGGCCAGTTTATTTCCGGCAGATCCGGCCACATCTCAGGCGGGAGTGGGGCCCAGAATCCTACCGCCCAGGCTGCAGGTCAGGTAGCAACAATTCGTCATACCCCGGATACACTGCCCGTGGGTGGGGCCCAGCCTGTAGCAGCAGCACCTGAGCTTAGACCAGCTACGAACGGCGATCCGCAGAAGTTACTAGATAGATGGACCCGATTTCACCCTTCTATCATCGGGGGTGAGAAGGGAGAGAATGCCTAGGACTTTATTGATAGGTGCAGGTACATACTACTCAACATGAGGATACTGGAGTCCCATGGAGTGGACTTCACTACTTTTTAGCTTGAGAGTAGGGCCCGTAGATGGTGGAAGTCCTATATCCTGGGTAGACCGGCAGGTTCCCCTTCCATCACTTGGGAGGAGTTCACTCAGCTATTTCTGGACAGGTATATTCCACCCTCCGAGAGGGAAAATATGCGATATCAGTTTGAGCAGCTGGAGTAGGGACAAATGTCAGTGACAGACTACGAGGCCAGGTTTTTTGAGTTGTCTCGTTATGCCCTTATGATACTTCCTACTAATGCTGAGAGAGTGCGGAAATATGTAGCTGGTATGCACTCATGTATTAGGACCAACATGGCCCGAGAGGTGGAGATAGGGACTCCCTATCAACTTGTGGTCGAGATAGCTCGCCGGATTGAAGGTTATCGTTCAAGAGGCAGAGAGCAGGGTCAGCAGGATAAGAGAGCTAGATTTTTAGGTGATTTCAGAGGTGCCCCAGCCAGGGGTAGAGGTCAGTTCGGTAGAGGCCAGCCTAGCAGGCCTCCATATTCAGCTCCTCAACCACCTCCCTGTGGTGCTCCAGTGAGGCCCTATTTCGGTACCATGCCAGAGAGTTCCTACTGCCCACCAGCCATTCAGGGTTCCTCAGGCGGGTATTCTTGTCATCAGGGGTCTTCTAGTCCGTACTTCAGTGCCAGTTGTTCGAGAGTTTGCTAATGTATTTCCTTCGGACCTTCCGGGCATGCCTCCGGATCATGATATTAATTTCTGCATTGATTTACCTCTAGGCACCCAGCCTATATCTATTCCTCCGTATCATATGGCTCCGAAAGAGTCGAAGGAATTGAAGGAGTGGCTTGAGGAATTGTTAGCTAAGAGGTTCATCAGGCCTAGTGTATTGTCGTGGGGTGATCTAGTTCTATTCGTGAAGAAAAATGATGGGTGTAATGACCCGGCCGGTCGTTCCGAGAATTTAGCCCCGTTTCCCCGTGTCTTCTCCATTTTATGTGGTTCCGCTTCATTTATGTGTGTTGGGTCGGTTGGTTCAGGTTCAGAGTGGTCATGGTGAGCATTGGGGCAATTAGACTCTCAAGGTAGCCTAATAGTTGAGAAAGTCAACTGAGAGTTGACTTATTGGTGAACAACCTCGGAATGCAGATTTTTGGCTCGGATAGCTTCATTAGGTTATTTGGGACTTAGGAGTGTGTTCAGAATATTTTTGTGATGTCCGGTGTAGAATTAGGCTTGAATTGGCGAGAGTTGGTTTTTGGCGATTTCCAGTTGGCAGTGGAAAATAGGCTATCAAGGTCGGAATGGAATTCCGGAAGTTGGAGCAGGTTCGTAATGTCATTTTGGATGTGTCTGCAAAATTTCAGGTTAATCGGAGGTGTTTTGTTTGGTTTCGGCATAGTTGGCGAAATTTGGAAATTTTAAGTTCATAGGCTTGAATTTGATGTAATTTTGGTGTTTTCACATTGTTTTTGGTGTTTCGAAGGCTCGACTAAGTTTGAACGATGTTATGGGATATGTTGGTATGTTTGGTTGAGGTCCCGAGGGCCTCGGGTGTGTTTTGGGTGGTTAACGGAGCAACTTTTGGTTTGAAATCTGGGACGATTTCTGTTGGTGTGAGGTTCTGGTTTCCTTCTATACGATCGCGTGAGGATGTTTGCGATCGTGTAGGGTAAAATAGTGAGGTAGGATTTTCGTTATATGAAATTGCGGTGTGGAGGTCGCGATCGCATGAGTATGAGGGGTTGGTCAGTGCGATCGTGTGGTGTTGTTTGCGATCACGTAGAGTTAAAGGGGCGCGTGAGTGACTTGAGCCTTTGTTCTTCGCGATCGCGTGGATTAGTTTGCGATCGCATGGATTTATGTCCTGATGAATTGCAATCGCGTGAGGATGTCTGCGATCGCGTAAGGTAATTTTATGGGGCAGCAGATTTGTTCTTCGCGATCGTGTGCCGATGTTTGCAATCGCAGTGAAGGAATTATTTTAGCTGGGCAGAATGTTTAAAAGGCCTGAAGTGCGAATTTGGCTTATATTTCCTCCATTGTTGCATGCAAGTTGAGAGCTATTTGAGAGGCATCTGAAGGGAAATCAAGGAAAACCATTTGGAGGTAAAAATTCAACTTCATAACACGTTTTTATGTCAATTCCTAAGTGATTAAACCATAAAAGTTTTGGAATTGAACCAAAGTTGGGGAAGAAGGGTGCATGGAAAATTTATTTTTCGTTTGAGGATTTGAGTGGCCAATTGTTGTCCGATTTTGATGTTCTTGGTATGTACGGACTCGTGGGAGGATAAGGGTTCTTGTAATGTAATTTTTATCAGATTTCGAGACGTGGGCCCGGGGCTCGGGTTTGGCCGAATTTCGATATTCTTGTATAATTTGATAAATTTCTATTGGGTTGAGTTCCTTTGATATATATTGATAATTTTAACTAGTTTTGGCTAGATTCGGAGCAATCAGGAGTCAATTTGATGGGCAAAAGCATAACAGACGAGTGTTGCGGCCCGGTAGAGGTAAGTAGTGGTTATAAATCTTGTCCTGAAGGTATGGAACCCCAGACTACAT
Source organism: Nicotiana paniculata (assembly GCA_005239505.1). NCBI lineage: Eukaryota > Viridiplantae > Streptophyta > Magnoliopsida > Solanales > Solanaceae > Nicotiana > Nicotiana paniculata. The sequence goes on from ML318514.1 coordinate 18,263, forward strand.
ATTTCCTACTGATTTTGGAATGGCGCACATGTCGGATGACGAGTATGTGGCGCGTACTGATTTTTTTCGATTGGACTAGGTCATCTCCGCAGCAACTAATGAGTTGCATATTTACTCAAAACCTTATGTTAAATTATGTTCTAATGATTTGTGAAATATTTTGGGCTATAAGCCGTGTTTGGGACCTCGTGCCGATCTGTTTAGACCCTTTGAGGGCTTTTTACTGCTGTTTTCCTCACTATTTGTTGATGATTTAACTCAGCATCATTGTGCATACTGTTTTATTTGAAACTCAGCATGATTTACACCACTTTGATATTTAAACTGATGTTTTGGGTCGAGTACCCTGTTTTTACTTATTCGCCCGAGGGGCCTTTCAAGTGGTTCTGATGAGTGTGCCCGAGGGACAGAGTGATGTGAGGTGCTGAGTGAGGTCGAGGGCCTGATTATGAGGATATTTATGATATGAGACAGGCTGAGAGCCTGAGAGTGATTGATGCCATGATTTGGCTGTTTATTTAGCGCTTGGGTTGAAGGAGCCCCTCCAAAGACGGAGTTCGTACACACCTCCAGTGAGCGCAGGTACCTACTGAGTGCGAGTGCAAGTGCCGAGTGCCTAGTGCCGAGTGACGAGTGATTGGGAGGCATGAGTGACTGTGAGGTGCTGAGTGACTGATTATGAGTGACTGCGAGGCATGCCCGAGGGGCTGATTATGATACATGTTTTGCCCGAGGGGCTGATTATGATATATGTTTTTCCCGAAGGGCTACTGACGATTTTACTACTTTCACACTGAGTTATGAAATATGTTTTTCCCTAGGGGCTACTGATTATTTACTACTCACACTCTGAGCTTATGGAATATGTTTTGCCCAAGGGGCCTCTATATGATTCATTTTGTTTTTATACTAACCATTTCGGTTGAAGTTGTTGAAAAATATACTTTCCTTAAAGGATTTTTCTGAAGATGATTTGAGACATGATGATTTCACATATCTATGTTATACTGTTGTAAAGAAAGGATGTGCCGCTTGTGATTTGATGACATTGATTTTATGTGTTTCTTGCTGCTTAGACCTGATTTATTTTCATTACTACTGAGTTGGCGTACTCACATTACTCCCTGCACCTTGTGTGCAGATTTAGGTGTTAGGGTAGGGTGAGCTGTCTATCTGTTCCAGATATACTCAAAGGTTTGTGAGGTGGTTGCATGCTTCCGCAGTCCTGCTCCCTCTCTTGTTAAATATTTTCGTTGAGTTGTATATTTATGTAGATTCTCATGACCAGTGACACCGGGTTCTCGGGGGTTGTATTTATTATTCAGTATAGTTTTGACTGTTTTTATAGTTGTTTAAAGGAAATTTTTATGGGAAATCAATATAATAAAAAGGTAAATGGGAGTTTATTATGATTTGAGTGAAGTTTTGGCTGGCCTAGTTCCATGATAGGCACCATCATGACTTGCCTAGATTTGGGGTCATGACAGTTTGGTATCATAGCTCTAGGTTACATAGGACTCACCGGTCATGAGCAGGTTTAGTAGAGTCTTGTGGATCGGTAAAAAGTGTCTGTACTTATTTTTGAGAGGCTGCGGAACCCTTAGGAAAAATCTCAGTTTTTTTATTAAAAAAAAATTCTTGTCGTGCGAATCCATGTATTCAGCCAAGAGCGTAACTCCTGAATTCCTTCCATGTATTCGAGCGCGCCTGAGAGCACCTAGTATCTGATGTGCATCGACAGCTTGTGGCTTCCATGGGTGAGATGTGATTTTGGCATGTTGGTAATGGGCCAGTCTGGAGGACTTGAGGTCGAATTTTTTTGTGGCTTGATTGTTAAGATTTTCGTTGTGTGGGCACATGTAATTGGGGACTTGTATGTCCTTTCGTGTTCTTATTGATGAGAATTGGTGACTAGATGCCTATGTGGTGGGTGTGAATTGATGGTTAGATGTGTTCAGACTGTGAAATGTGTCGAAAGGGTTGGCTGGAAATGTGGTAAGATTTATTGAGTGTTTAATTTCTGTCTCGATTTGGTATATGGCCCGAGTTGTGAGTATTTTGGAAGACCTTTCATGGTGTGTAGTTGTGAAGTGATGCGGATTTCTCTGTTGGATTATGAGTTCCTGGAAATGTCTTCTGAGTTGATCATTTGCCCCAGTAACATTCATGTATTTGATTAATGGTGTATTCCAGCCTTATTAGCGCTCCTTGTTATTGTATTCATTGATGGAGTCTTGGCATATTTGCGTAGACGGGAGTAGCATACTCAGTATCTGAGGATGGCATTATAAGGATTCAGGGAGGAAAGGCTCTATGCCAATTCTCCGAGTATGAAGTTTGGCTCAGTTCAGTAAGCATTATTAGGACACGTGGTGTCCAGTGAGGGTATCCATGTGGTCAGTCATGTGTGGGTAGAGCTTCCAGAACCTCAAAATTTTTGTGACCACCGCTCTAGTGTTAGTTATGCCATAGTCTTTAAGTTTTATTCCACGTATTTGTGATGCCTCAAAGGTAGGCGTTGTTGTGTTCAGATACAGGAAGGTGTAGTGATTGCGTGTTAGTTTTGGTCTTCAGAAGTGTATGGACAGATAGCAGTTGAGGCTAAGAGGGTAGGGGTATCTCCTGCGAGTTGTCTTAGGTTGTGTGGTCCCTATGTAGTCTGTAATGAGTTCTCTTCTACCAATAAAAGATATATGTTGTAATTGGAGTTTAGATCGCTTGTGGAATTTGGCATGACTATTACGATGGTGGATGCGAGATTGGCAATTGATTTGAGTGTTAGATGGTTTGGGTCATATAAGCTTATGAAGAATTTAGTTGAATCCCACCATAGCATGGTGGCAGTGATAATGTGTGGGCATAGTCTTGTTGTCTTGATCCTTGGCTTTGAGCCAAGTGGGGGAGTTCGCTATTGATAAGTTGATTACATGATTATGTGTGGTATTGGTTACAGTTCGAGGTATAGTGGTAAATCAGTTATGACCTGCAGGTATGGGGTCTGGGAATGTCATGAGTAAGGGAAATTTCTTCGATATAGGTTGTAGTGTAATTGTTGGGTAATTGGGTTCTATTGAATGATTTAGTGGAAATTGTAAAAGGTATAGTGTGTGCAGTGTATGAAATTGCTTGTGATTTCAAATGAGTGGATTACTTTCCTGATATGTTAGTGTGCAAAAGGGTAAGATCGATTCTGTCTAATTGGTCGGTGTGATTGAGATTTACGTTAGAGGATGTCAAGACTTGTGGTATTCTACATATCTGTATCAGGAAGGTAAAGGTAATGGCTTTAGATTTGCAGAAGTATATTCAGGTAATTTTTTCTAATGTGGTGCAATTGGGGATAAGTGAGGGAGTATTCATTCGATTATGAGCCTTAGACGGTATGATTTTGTGCTTGGGTCGCGTGTGGTGAGCCTGGGTTGCGAATTTGTGGTATTACGGCAGGGAGAAGTATCAATTTGAAAGTAAGTCAGAAGAACCTGGGTAGATAGGGCGACTTGGTAGTAGGACGGATCGGCATGGTAAGGAATACGATTGGTTCTTTGGGTGTTCTTAAGGTGACGAGTTTTTCGGCTGCTTCTTAGCAATGCTCTTGGATTTTTGGTGGTCTGCGTAGTTGGATTAAGTTAGAAGAGTGCAGTCCTGATGGTTTGGTGTTGTGCAAATGGGATTTCGGATAGTTCTTGGTGATTCCTACCGCGGTTAAGGGTGTATATTTCTTGTGGCGTGTAGTGAGTTGTTTCTAAGTGAGATCAAATGGAAATTCTTGTCTAGTTGGGTACGTAGTTGCTTGTGGATTAGAAGGGACCATGGAGTTCCTGTATTTTTCCTAGGTTGGCATGGCGTGTGCGGTATGTTGGGTGGAGCTGAGATTTGCATATGTGAGGTCACGGTTCGGTTTTGGAAGGAAGATCATAAATTCTTAGGCAGCATGGGCAGTTTCAGATGACTAGGTAGATGATATCACTAATGGGTGCGACTTGATGAGGGTATATATTTCAGAAAGGCCAATGTGTTTGAGTTAAGGGAAATTCATTGGTATCGCGACACCCTATTGTTGAATCGACTGTTGATATTCAAGGTTGCTTGGTAAACGGAAAGATGATATGGGTATCCCTCGTGGAACGAGTGAGTATTTGGGATGTGTTATGTATTCAAGCGGTCGAGTTGTGATCAGATATGGTAATTCGTACGTCTCATGGACTTCGAGACTGAGAGTTCTCATAAACATCATATTGTGTGGTAATGGACTATGGAGATGCGAGCTGAGCTAGTCGGATGTTAGTATGTACCATGATTCTGTTATTATGAACTTTTCAGTAAGTTATCTACCGGTTGCGGGTGATCAGAGTTAATTTAGGATCACTAGTAGGCTAATATGGTTGCATGCTCTGCACCAGGTCGGAATTGTTGGCTTTAAGTTTCTATTATTGAGAAAGGTACCACTCGATTGTGATTGATTTGTTCATGTTCTGGAGTGATCTATGAGTTACCCTTCGGTGTTGCGATGAGTGGTGATTATTGGTTATATGCACATATGGTGCGGTGCTAATTGGGGTTTATAGCTAGATTTGAGTAAGGTAAGTAATTGGGCGTTGCGGGATTGAGGCGTGTTGGTTATATACCTTCTATTTCGGGTGGCATGGTGTTGTCCGGTTATCCCTTGTGGTTATGGCAATGCACTTTGAGTACTCGATGTCAAATTTCGATTGGTTATTGATTTTTGGGCAAGGTGTCTTGAAATATTCCAAGTGGACCAGCGGTTGGATGAGATCGCGCAATGTAGCGGAGTTATGTAGGGGTATGACCTTTGGAATCAGATTTATCTATTTTTGATTTTTACGGTGTGTGTCAGGCTGTTAGTATGATATGGTGATGGTAATTGTTAATGGCATGATAGTCCTCTCGTGTGGATCTTTTATATAATTTGATTTCAATGGGGAGTTGCTGATAAGTGCACGAGTTGCACGGTTTTGGCTTCGAATTGTATCAAGGTGTCATGTCTTCAGGGTGGTTGTGATGGATGAGAGGAGATCATTGGACTTAGAATGAATATTTTCAGAATTTTCTACAGCATAGTTGGAAGGACTTATATCGGGAGTCGGCTTAGAAATCTGCTATAGTTCCTGTTTGGGAAGAGAGAGTTTCATGTATGGCTGATCGAACGGATGGTTGTTAGTTCTATGTGCTTCTTTCATCATCGACAGTGTATGGAAGTGTTGGAGCGAGACATTTCTTGATAAGAGGTGATGTACCGATATTGGGTTGTTCTGAGCAGTTATTGTGGTTTAAAAGTTATTGCTATGAGTGTTTGAGTCACGCGGTGTATTATGTGATTTCATCTGGGGTACGTATATGGCTTTGATTCAGCATGTTCAGGGTTGTTCAGTTTATAAGTAAGGAAATTTTGATCTTATATATCATTTCAGAAGTGGGAATTTGGTTCTAAGGTTATGGGCCAGGATTTGGATTTCGAAATTTCAGCGGTATTGTGCTATTGGACCTATATGGGATAGGGTGACGTGGGATCACCCCCGGGTATGTGCATGGTAAGATGTGTACCAGTTTGATAGTGTTGGAGAACAACTATTGGCACGTTCGAGGACGAACATATGTTTAAGTGGGGAGGATGTAACGACCCGGCCAGTCGTTCTGAGAATTTAGCCCCGTTTCTGCTCCTTTTTATGTGGTTCCACTTCATTTATGTGTTGGGTCGGTTGGTTCAGGTTCAGAGTGGTCATGGTGAGCATTGAGGCAATTAGTCTCTCAATGTAGCCGAATAGTTGAGAAAGTCAATTGAGAGTTGACTTATTAGTGAACGACCTCGAAATGCGGAATTTATGGCTCGGATAGCTTTTTTAGGTTATTTGGGACTTAGGAGTGTGTTTAGAATATTTTTGTGATGTCCGGTGTAGAATTAGGCTTGAATTGGCGAGAGTTGGTTTTTGGCAATTTTCGGTCGGCAGTGGAAAATAGGCTATCGAGGTCGGAATGGAATTTCGGAAGTTGGATCAGGTTCGTAATGTCATTTTGGATGTGTCTGCAAAATTTCAGGTCAATCAGAGGTGTTTTTGTTGGTTTCGACGTAGCTGGCGAAATTTAGAAGTTTTAAGTTCATAGGCTTGAATTTGATGTAATTTTGGTATTTTTGCGTTCTTTTTGGTGTTTTGAAGGCTCGACTAAGTTTTAACGATGTTATGGGATATGTGGTATGTTTGGTTGAGGTACCAAGGGCCTCGGGTGTGTTTCGGGTGATTAATGGACCAACTTTTGGCTTGAAATCTGGGCAGATTTCTACTGGTGTGAGGTTCTGGTTTCCTTCTACGCGATCGCGTGACGATGTTTGCGATCGCGTATGGTAAAATAGTGAGGCGCAGTGGAGGTCGGGATCGCGTGAGTATGAGGGGTTGGTCAGTGCGATCGCGTGGTGTTGTTTGCGATCGCGTAGAGTTAAAGGGGCGCGTGAGTGAGTTGAGCCTTTGTTCTTCGCGATTGCGTGGGTTTATGTCCTGATGAATCACGATCGCATGAGGATGTCTGCGATCGCATAAGGTAATTTTATGGGGCAGCAGATTTGTTCTTCGCGATCGCGTGCCGATGTTTGCGATCGTAGTGAAGGAATTATTTTAGCTGGGCAGAATGTTTAAAAGGCCTGAAGTGCGAATTTGGCTTATATTTCCTCCATTTTTGCATGCGAGTTGATAGCTATTTGAGAGGGATCTGAAGGGAAATCAAGGGAAACCATTTGGAGGTAAGAATTCAACTTCATAACACGTTTTTATGTCAATTCTTAAGTGATTAAACCATAAAATTTTTGGAATTGAACCAAAGTTGGGGAAGAAGGGTGCATGGAAAATTTATTTTTCGTTTGAGGATTTGAGTGGCCAATTGTTGTCCGATTTTGATGTTCTTGGTATGTACGGACTCGTGGGAGGATAAGGGTTCTTGTAATGTAATTTTTATCGGATTTCGAGACGTGGGCCCGGGGCTCGGGTTTGGACGAATTTCAATATTCTTGTATAATTTGATAAATTTTGATTGGGTTGAGTTCCTTTGATATATATTGATCATGTTAACTGGTTTTGGCTAGATTCAGAGCAATCAGGAGCCAATTTGAGGGGCAAAAGCATAGCGGACTAGTGTTGTGGCCCGATAGAGGTAAGTAATGGTTATAAATCTTGTCCTGAGGGTACGAAATCCCGGACTACATATTTCCTACTAGTTTTGGAATGGCGCACATGTCGGATGACGAGTATGTGGCGCATACTGATTTTTTTGGATTGGACTATGTCCTCTCCGCGGCAACTAATGAGTTGCATATTTACTCAAAACCTTGTGCTAATTATGTTCTAAGGATTTGCGAAATATTTGGGCTATAAGTCGTGTTTGGGGCCTCGTGCCGATCTGTTTAGACCCTTTGAGAGCTTTTTACTGCTGTTTTCCTCACTATTTGTTGATGATTTCACTCAAATTATGTTCTAAGGATTTGTGAAATATTTGGGCTATAAGCCGTGTTTGGGGCCTCGTATCGATCTGTTTAGACCCTTTGAGGGCTTTTTACTGTTGTTTTCCTCACTATTGTTGATGATTTCACTCAAATTATGTTCTAAGGATTTGTGAAATATTTGGGCTATAAGCCGTGTTTGGGGCCTCGTATCGATCTGTTTAGACCCTTTGAGGGCTTTTTACTGTTGTTTTCCTCACTATTGTTGATGATTTCACTCAGCATCATTGTGCATACTGTTTTTATTGAAACTCAGCATGATTTATACCACTTTGAGATTTAAACTGATGTTTTGGGTCGAGTACCCTGTTTTTACTGATTCGCTCGAGGGGCCTTTCGAGTGGTTCTGCTGAGTGTGGCCGAGGGCGAGAGTGATGGTGAGGTGCTGAGTGCGGCCGAGGGCCTGATTATGAGGATATTTATGATATGAGACAGGCCGAGAGCCTGAGAGTGATTGATGCCATGATTTGGCTGTTTATTTAGCGCTCGTGCTGAAGAAGCCCCTCGGAAGATGGAGTCTGTACATACTCCCAGTGAGCGTAGGTACCTACTGAGTGCGAGTTCCGAGTGACGAGTGACGAGTGATTGGGAGGTATGAGTTACTGTGAGGTGCTGACTGCTGAGTGACTGATTATGAGTGACTGTGAGGCATGCCCGAGGGGCTGATTATCATTCATATTTTGCCCGAGGGGCTGATTATGATATATGTTTTCCCCGAGGGGATACTGATGATTTTACTACTTTCACACTGAGTTATGAAATATGTTTTGCCCGAGGGGCCTCTATATGATTCATTTCGTTTTTATACTAAACCTTTCTGTTGAAGTTGCTGAAAAATATACTTTCCTTGAAGGATTTTTCTGAAGATGATTTGAGACATAGTGATTTCACATATCTATGTTATACTATTGGAAAGAAAGGTTGTGCCTCTTGTGATTTGATGACATTGATTTTATGTGTTTCTTGCTGCTCAAACCTGATTTATTTTCATTACTACTGAGTTGGCGTACTCACATTACTCCCTGCACCTTGTGTGCAGATTCAGGTGTTAGGGTAGGGTGAGCTGTCTATCTGTTCCAGAGATCCTCGAAGGTTTGCGAGGTGGCTGCATGCGTCCGCAGTCCTGCTCCCTCTCTTGTTAAATATAATAGAATTTATTTTTGTTGAGTTGCATATTTATGTAGATGCTCATGATCAGTGACACCGGGTTCTCGGGGGTTGTATTTTTTATCCAGTATAGTTTTGACTGTTTTTATAATCGTTTAAAGGAAAATTTTATAGGAAATCAATATATTAAAGAGGTAAATAGGAGTTTATTATGATTCGAGTGAAGTTCTGGCTGGCTAGTTCCAAGATAGGCGTCATCACGACTGGCCTGGATTTGGGGTCATGACAATGGGTCCATGCAGATATATATTGATTACCGTTAATTGAACAAGGTTACCATTAAGAAAAAGTATCCTTTGCCGCACATCGATGATTTTTTTGACCAGTTGCAGGGTGCTCGTGTGTTTTCTAAGATTGATTTGAGATCAGGGTATCATCAGTTGAGGATTCGGGCTTTAGATGTTCCGAAGACTGCTTTTCATACGAGATATGGCCATTATGAGTTTCTGGTGATGTCCTTTGGCTTGACTAATGCCCCAGCAGCATTCATTGACTTGATGAATATGGGGTTCAGGCCGTATATTGATTCCTTTGTCATTGTCTTCATTGATGACATTTTGATCTACTCACGTAGCTTGGGGGAGCACGAGCAGCATTTGAGAGTTGTACTCCAGACTTTGCGAGAACATAAGTTACATGCTAAGTTCTCCAAGTGTGAGTTCTGGTTGGATTCCGCGGCATTCTTGGGGCATGTGGTATGCGGAGAGGGTATCAAGGTTGATACTCAGAAGATCGAGGCAGTTTAGAGTTGGTCGCGTCCTACTTTAGCTACAGAGATCAGGAGCTTTTTTGTGCCTAACAGGCTATTATCGCCGATTTGTGGAGGGGTTCTCTTCTATTGCAGCTCCATTGACCAGATTGACTCAGAAGAATGCCCCGTTTCAATGGTCTGACGAGTGTGAGGCGAGCTTTCAGAAGCTCAAGACAGCATTGATCTCAGCACTAATTCTAGTATTGCCTTCCGGTTCTGGGATGTATACAGTATATTGTGACGCTTCACGAGTTGTCTTGGGGTGTGTATTGATGCAGTATGGGAGAGTTATTATTTATGCTTCGCGCCAGCTGAAGGTTCATGAGAAGAATTATCATGTGCGCGATTTGGAGTTGGCAGCGATTGTTCATGCTCTTAAGATTTGGAGGCGCTAATTGTATGGAGTGTCCTGTGAGGTTTATACAGACCTCCATAACTTTCAACACTTGTTAAAGCAGAAGGATCTTAATTTGAGGCAGTGCAGATGGCTTGAGTTGTTGAAGGATTATGATATCACCATTCTTTATCACCCGGGCAAGGCAAATGTGGTAGCAGATGCTTTGAGCAGGAAGGCGGAGAGTATGGGTAGCTTGGCTTATATTGCAGCAGAGGAGAGACCTCTAGCCTTGGATATTCAGTCCTTGGCCAATCGCCTGGTGAGATTAGATCTTTCAGAGCCCCGTCGAGTTCTTGCACATGTGGTTGCTCAGTCTTCGTTAATGGGGGAGATTAAGGCTCGGCAGTATGATGATCTGTGTTTGGCTCAGCTACGAGAGACAGTGGTTCAAGGTAGGGCCAAGGAGGTTATTATTGGCGAGGATGGTGTTCTGAGACTTCAGGGCCGCTTATGTGTTCCTAAGGTTGATGGCCTGAGGGAGAGGATTCTAGAGGAGGCACACAATTCTCGGTATTCTGTTCATCCTGGTGCTATGAAGGTGTATCGTGATTTGAAGCAGCATTACTGGTGGAGGCGAATGAATAAGGACATTGTGGAGTATATGGCTAGGTCTCTTAATTGCCAGCAGGTTAAGTATGAGCACCAGAGGCCAGGAGGCCTACTTCAGCAGATGCCCATTCCTGAGTGGAAATAGGATTGCATCACTATGGACTTCGTGGTTGGGTTGCCTCGGACCTTGCGGAAAGTTGACGCGGTTTGGGTCATTGTGGATAGATTGACCAAATAGGTGCATTTCATTCTAGTAGCTACTACTTATACTTATGAGAGGTTGGCCCAGATCTACATTAGGGACATAGTCCGGTTGCATGATGTGTCGGTGTCCATTATATCAAATCAAGGTCCTCAGTTCACCTCGCACTTCTGAAGAGCATTGCATAGTTAGATGGGTACCAGGATAGACCACAACACAACATTTCACCCTCAGACTGATGGTCAGTCGGAGCGTATAGTTCAGATATTGGAGGACATGCTCAGGGCATGTGTGATTGACTTTGGAGGTCAGTGGGACCAGTTCTTGCCTTTGGCCAAGTTTGCTTACAATAATAGTTATCAGTCCAGCATTAAGATGGCACCATTTGAGGCTTTGTACGATCGGTGATGTCGCTCTCCTATCGGGTGGTTTGACCCTGGCGAGGCTAAGTTATATGGCACCGACCTGGTGAGGGATGCTTTGGAGAAAGTGAAGGTGATTCAGGAGAGGCTTCGCACAGCACAGTCTAGACAGAAGAGTTACGCGGATCATAGGGCGCGTGATGTATCATTTATGGAGAGAGACAGGGTCCTGTTGAAAGTCTCGCCTATGAAGGGTATTATGAGGTTTGGGAATAAGGGCAAGCTAAGCTCGAGGTTTATAGGTCCCTTTGAGGTGTTGAGGAGAGTTGGGGAGGTTGCTTATGAGCTGGCTTTGCCTCCCAGCTTATCAGGAGTTCATCCAGTTTTTCATGTATCCATGCTCTGGAGGTACCACGCCGACATCTATCATGTGGTTGATTTCAGCACTATTCAGTTGGATGAGAGGTTGGGCCACGAGGAGGAGCTAGTTGCTATTATTGATAGACAGGATCGCCAGTTGAGGTCCAAGAGAGTTTCTATCGTAAAGGTCCAGTGGAAGGGCCAACCAGTTGAGGAGGCGACCTGGGAGTACGAGGAGGACATGCGGAGCAGATATCCACACTTATTCAGCACTTCAGGTATGATTCTAGACCCGTTCGAGGATGAACGTTTGTTTAAGAGGTGGAGAATGTAACGACCCGACCGATTGTTTTACGTTATCAGACCCCGTTCCCTAAATGAAACTTCCCATAATGGCTTATTGTGATTTATGACTTGCGGGGGCGGGTAGTCCAGGATTCGGAAAGTGTTTAGAGTGCTATAGGAACACTTGGTTCCTTAAGGTTAGCCTTTAAGGCCAAGTTTGACTTCGATCAACATTTTGGGTAAACAACCCTGGAATCGAGTTTTGATGATTTTGGTAGCTTCGTATGATGATTTCGGACCTGGGCGTATGTTCGGAATGGGTTTCTGATGACCTGAGAGCGTTTGGGCGCCCAATATTGAAATTAGAAGTTCCTATTGTGGTTTGGGACGTGTTTTTGTGTTATCGAGGTCCAAACGGAATTCCGAGACCGAGAATAGTTCTGTTATGTCATTTATGACTTGCCTGCAAAATTTGGTATCATTCTAAGAAGTATAGGTCGGTTCGGCGTGTTGTTAGCGAAGTCAAGAAAACTTAAAGTTCCCAAGTTTGGTTCTAGGGTTTTGAGGTGTGATTTTGAGTTTTAGGTGTTCTGAAGGCTCAAGCGAGTCCGTATTATTATCTGGGACTTGTTGGCATATTTGGAAGGGGGCTCGGGTGGGCCTAGGTGCCTCCCGAACACCACACGAGGCTAAAAACCAGCTGAATTAGCTGTTGGTGCACCTGTTCTGGTGTGACCGCATGTGCGGTTGCCCATTAAAAGGGCTTGGGAAAAGGGCTCAACGACCTAACCACTGAAAGGTAAGTAAATTCTATCTTAAAGTAGTTAATGCATGCATTCTTAGTAGGATTTAACTACTTAATTAGTGGAAAATTTAGGAATTTGGGTAGTAACCTAGGGCCTTCGAGAATTTAGAAAATTACCCGTCAATTAGCTATGAAATCAAGTAAAAATGATGTATTAATGATCCTTAGGCTATGGGTGAGTGTTTCCTTCAAAAAATTTTGGAATCTGAGCATGAGGGTCCGGGGTTAGATTTTAGGATTTCTTTAAGAATGGCGAATTTGACTTAGTAGTAGGAGGATTTCCATACTTTGAGCATAAATTGATGATTTGTATAACATTTGGCTAGTTTCGAGTCCTCGAGTGTAGAGTTCGGAGTTTCGGGCGCGTTCTTGGTCCGGGGAGTAGATTTGTCACGAGGTGAGTCTCCTTTCTAACCTTGTAAGAGGGAATTGTCCCCATAAGTGATTATAGATAATTGCATGTCCTTATTTGCGGGGTTACGCACGCACGAAGTGATGAGAGTCCATGCGTAGCTATTACTATGTTATGTTGGGTAGTTCTAGGACTCACGAGCATGCTTATATGTGCCTTACATGTATTCCTAAACGTATTTTGAGTTGCTTATTATCCTTGATTTGGCATGAGAATATTAGGAAATTGTGTTCCGTGATATATTGCTTAAGTTATTGCCTTAAAGAATAATCTCTATTAATTCCTTAAAAATTAATAATTTTATGTATGTATACGGCACCGCGTCACATTTATGATTCGTGATCGGAATAGCCCTATTATTATGGCAACTGCGTCGCATGTTCGATTCGCGAGCGGGGTAATAGATGCATCTATGGTTCGAGTCGTTCGACCCTCGGCAGTGCACATTTATTTTCGCGACGTTTCGGCCGTACGCTTCCGGCCTATTATGTGCTGCATGATTTACTAGGAATTGGTTGTAATTGTATAAACTGATTCATGTTAATAAGGGAATTTAGTACATTATGTGCTAGTGAAATTTTACATGAAAAGGTAAATACAACTATACTTGATAATTTTTATCTTTGTGATTTCTACGACTGTTATGCCTGCCTAGTTCCTATTAAATCATGTTATTTAGAAATGTTGACCCTAGTAAGTATCACGTCTACCTCTCGTCACTACCTCTTCGAGGTTAGGCGGGATACTCACTGGGTANTCTCCTGACGATCCTCGACAGTATCATGGAGTTTTCTTTTTCTTATTTCCTATCTATTTATTTCAGACAGTGGGATTGTATATTATGTTTTGTATATTCTGTTAGCATTCCCGTAGGAATTGTGACACTAGTTCCTGGCACACACGTTGTCGTTATTTTGGTTTGAGGGTCTGTATATATATATTGGCTCATTCCTCTTTTTGACTGCTTTTGGTAAAAATGGCTTGCTATCTTTTTCATTAAATGTTTTGAACTTCAAACTTGGCACGTATTGGGATGTTTAACCAAGCATGGGAGGAATCCTTAGTAATTTAAGTGTGGGCTTGCCTAATCTCGGTATTGGGCCCCGTCACAACCTGAGTTAGTATTTTGGGTCGTGACAGGTCATTTTTAGCCTTGTATTGACTGCTTGGTTTTTTGGTGTGAGTGCAGCAGATTTTTCTTCATCGCGATCGTGTGAGGGAGTCCGCGATCGCGTAGGGAAATTTTAGGTGAGTCAGGACTTAATGCATCGTGATCGCATGAAAAGGAACCCCATCGCGTAGAGTAAGCAGCTTGATCATCGCGTTCGCATGGTCTAGGTCGCGTTCATGTAGAAGGAGTGAGGCAGCAATGGAGTTGATCTTTTGCTCTTCGTGATCGCATGAGCCCAGTCGCGTTCGCATAGGGTCTGAGGAGTGGTGCATCGCGTTCGTGTGAGTGTTTACACATTCGCGTAGAGTAAAATCTTGAGGCGAGAAATTTTTTCTTCGTGATCGCGATTAAGGAAAGTCTGGGTAGAATATAAATGTTCAAAATCGAAGGTTGAAGTCATTTTTTCACAAATTGGACTTGAGATCTCGGGATTATGCGATTCTTGGAGGAATTTTCACCTGGAAAAATTGGGTAAGTAATTCCTACTCGGTTTTGACTAATTTTCACGAATCTATGCTTAAATTCATCCTTTAATTTCGAAATTAGGGTGAAAAATTGGGAAAATTTGGATAAAACTCTTAGATTGAGTTTTTGAGTTTTGACCGAGATTTTGGTATCCGATTCGAGTAATTTTTGTATGGTTAGACTCGTGAGTGAACGGGTGTCCGGATTTGTAACTTTTACCCGATTCCGATACGTGGGCCCGGGGGACTTTTTCGAAGATTTCCCTAATTTAGCGCTTTAGTTTCAATTTTGTTTATTAAACTAGTTTCTTGTGGTGATATTCACATTATGGAACTTATTTGAATGGATTCGGGCCATTCGTAGTTTGGTACTTGTGGCACGAACGTGATTCCTAGTTGAATTGAGCAGTCGAGGTAAGTGGCTTGCTTAACTCTGTGTTGGGGACCTCCCCCTTAGGATATTTGATACTAAATGTTGTGTGGGTGTCGTGTACGTGAGGTGACGAGTACGTACACGGGCCATTTATTTTAAAAATCTCATTTTTCCCTTAATAAAACATATACTATTTTTTCTCTTCTATGAACTTGCTCTCATATGATATATTGTTTAGTTTAGATTAGGAAAGCATGCTTACGTGCTTAATTGCCTACTTGACTTTATGTGCGCCATGCTTAGTTAAGCCCTTATTTGCCTTATCTGGTATTAGTATATACGGTGTAAATTCTATGTTATTCTTATCATTCATCCTGCATAGCATATTTAAATTGGGACTACGGACGTATTCCGGGAGATCCCCGTGTACTGCATATTTACTTTGAGACTACGGATGTATTCTGGGAGATCCCCATGTACTGCATATTTAATTTGGGACTACGGACGTATTCCGGGAGATCCCCCTATAATGCATATTTACTTTGGAACTACGGGCGTATTCCGGGAGATCCCCATGTACTGCATATTTAGTTTGGGACTACGGACGTGTGTTCCGAGAGATTCCCCTGTACTGCATATTGAATTGGAACTATGGGATTGTATCCCGGGAGATTCCACCTTGTGATATATATATTGTGTTGAGCCGAGGACTCTCTTTACTGTATAACTTATATTGTTTTTCTTAAACTGTTTACTGTATACAATACCTATTTTTGTACTCGTCACGCCCCAAAATCCCACCTCGGGCGTCTTGATGGCACTTAGTCTCTAAGACTAGGTAAGCCGATTACAATTACATTTCAAGCTTTTTTTTTTTAATTAAATAGGTAATCAAAACTAACAGCAGAAACAATTATTAAAATCTCCCAAGACTGGTAGTATTGAGTCACGAACTCTAACTGAACACATAGAATGATCACGAGGACCGAATATACAATAATGTTTGATTAAAAATTAACTGTATATTGAAATGAAAAGAGTCCAAGGGACTGCGACGACCAAGCAGCTCTGCCTTGAATCCTTACGATCCCACTCTAATTCTGTCCGAGTCTGATATCTTCAATACCTGGCTCTGCACAAAAGTGCAAAAGTGTCGTATGAGTACACCACGGTCGGTACCCAGTAAGTATCAAGACTAACCTTAGTGGAGTAGAGACGAGGTACAGTCAAGACACTCACTAGTCTAATAGCATGTGCAATAAGATATACAAAATAATAGGAAACAAATAACAATAAGGGCAACAAGAACACCATTAATAACGCTCAACAATTTATGAATCTTAGTTCACCCAATTAAATCAAGTATTTCAAATAAATATCTTTCACATATAATTCTTTCGAATAAATCTCTTCCAAATACAATTCCTTCAAATAAATATCTTTCACATATAATTCTTTCGAATAAATCTCTTCCAAATACAATTCCTTCAAATAAATATCTTTCAAATATACTTCCTTTAAATAAATCTCTCTCAAATATAATTTCTTCAAAAAAGAAAATACCTTTCGAATGTAATTCTTCCAAATAAATCTTTTGAATAAAAATTCTTCCAAATAAATATTTTGAATATAATTCTTTCAATTAAAAATTCACCATGTGACACTTTATTTCATAATCATACAACTATGAGTCTCAGCCCATTTTTATATTTTTCATAAACACGGGTCTCAGTCCACTTTCATATTTCCACGGCACTTCGTGCCTATAATTAAATCATCATATTTCCCCGGCACCTCGTGCCCTTATTTCATATCGCAACTGCACGGATGATTCACATGCCAATATCATCATTATTTACTCACGACACCTCGTGCCCACATTTCATATCATAATCCTCCTGGCAATGGCCACAGACTCCCAATTTCAACATAAATCAGGCTATTATCAATTTACCAACAACAAAACAAATTGCACAAGGTATAAAAATAAACACAAGGAAAATTACCACATCACATAAAATCACCAATGTAACAACTCTACAACATCACATATCATCCCTGACAATAGCCACCCTTATGTCTCCTATAGCCACCCTTATCACTCCCTAATAGCCACCCTTATCGCTCCCCCAGACAATATTCCAACAAACACAACAACAGTGAAATGCCACCCTTATACCCACATAATATCAACATTGGAATGCCACCCTTATATCCTCAAAATAATAACTCGCACGACACAACAATTTATGCAGAAAATTATCACAGCAACATAACAAAATCAATTCATATAACAATTTGCCCAATGGCCACAAGGAAATTCCAAAGATACAACCAAATCAATTAATTTCACATCAAATAGCCAAAGGCTCCACATAATGTGCATAACACCACAAAAACAATCAACAGAGATAGAAATTATTCAGCAAAAAGAAAAACCTTTATTAATCCAAATTTAGATAATTATACCAACATTCCTTCTTAAGCTTGCTTAATTTTATTTGCATAGGGAAAAGTTCATAACGAAACCAAATTCAAAAAAAATATCAAACCATCTAACTCACAGAATTCACAAAAATATACAAGTAATAATTACATCAAATTGTCGTATAAAAATAAGTTCAATAAATGTGATTTGAAGCATGCCAATTAGATGAATAAATATATGCCAACAATTATCCAATTTACTACACAATATATCCTAAGACTTTAATTCAATATATTTTGCACATATAAAGCCCGGGTACGTACTCGCCACCTCGCATACACGGCTTTTCACATTTCACAAATGGCACATAAGACTCGATTCCTAAGGGGTAATTCCCCCACTCGAGATTAGGCAAGACACTTACCTTTTTGAAGTTAGGCCGATATTCTAAAATTGCCTTCTTGCTTGAATTAACCTCCGGACCGCTCAAATCTATCCAAATTAATTGCATAACTTAATTAAAATTCATAGAAAATAATTCCGGATAATAACACGCCGATTTAAAATTTCACATTAAAACGTCAACAAAAGTCAATGCGGGACTCGCCTCTCGGAACCCGACATAATTTTCACGAAATTCGAACACCCATTCCAACCGAGTTCAACCATACCAATTTTATCAATTTCCGATAACAACTCGACCTCCAAATCTTAAATTTTCATTTTAAAATCCCTAGGCCCAAATCCCAATTTACACCTCAAAAACATGAAATCTAGTCGGATTATTCGATGATAATTCAATATTATGGAGTAGAAATGATCACAAGTGACTTACCTCAAGAATTTCCATGACTTCTCGCTCAAAATTGTCCAAATCCGAGACTCAAAACTCAAAAATGAATAAAAATGGCTGACTCCCGTTTTTAGGCATTCTGCCTAGGCAAGTCACATGTATGAAATGCAACTTTGCCTGATTTTCAGGCAAAAATGAATTACTACCAGCCTTTATTCAATCGATTATAATTTTCTATACAAATATCTAAATGATGAATGGTTTAACTTTTCGGAAACTAGAATCAAGGGCCTACAACTTTCATGTTTTGCAAATGTTCATATTCCTTATATATTTCGATATATAAGCTTCCAAATTAGGCTCCTCGCATCAGAAATTTCTGGGGAAATTACAAAACAGCTTTACCAGCCTTCATCCAGTCGATCATAACTTTCTGTACAAATATCTAAATGATGAATGATTTAACTTTATGGAAACTCAAATGAAAGGGCTACAGCTTTGATGTTTTTCAAATTTTTAGATTCCTTATATATTTCGAGATATAAGATTCCAATATAGGCTCCTCGCATCAGAATTTTTGAACCTTGCTGTCAAAAAAAAAACCAGCTAGTTAAATTGGCCTAAAAATGGTCCGAAACCACTCCGAAACTAACCTGAGCCCCTTGGGAATTTAACTAAATATGACAACATGTCCCAGAATACAATACAAACTTAGTCGAGGCTTTAAATCACGCTAAACAACACTAAAATTTTGAATCGCGTCATGAATCGAATTATGAGTTTTCAAATTTTTCAACTTGTATATTTTGCGCCGAAACCTATCAAATCAATTCGGAATGACTTCAAATTTTTCCTGCGAGTCATAATACATATTATGAAGCTGCTCAAGACCTTATGTCACCGAATGGGGCGTAAATTTTTAAAACAACAAGTCGGGTCGTTACAGTACTGTTTTAAATTGATTTATATAGAAATCCAATAGACCCTTCACCTGACCTCGTCACTACTTGACTGGGTTTAGGCTTGGCACTTACTGGGTACCAAATGTGGTGTACTCATGCCCTTTCCTTCACATGTTTTTGTGTGCAGATCCAGGTACGAGCTATCAGCCTCGTGATTCGCCGTTGCTGCTGATTCCAGGAGACCGCAAGGTATTTCTGCAGCACCCGCAGAATCCTCTGAGTCCCCTTCCATTCTAGCTTGTAAAGAGTTTCTTATGTACCTTCCAATTTTTTTGTTAGAGGTACAGTAGTGTTAGAAGCTTGTGAATGTCTGTGACATTCCGGGTCCTGGGGACTAATATTTTGTATGAGCTGAGCAACCAGTATTTTATTTATATCATTGCCCTTATCCCCTGTTATTTCTTGTGTTTTATTTCAGTTTTTCCTCTTATAGTAGGCTTACCTAGTCGTAGAGACTAGGTTCCATCACGACACCTTCGGAGGGTGAATCGGGTCATGACAAATTGGTTGAGGGGAGAAGGAATTTCCTTTATAGAACCTTGTAGTCTATTTCGCATGTTAGGTGTTTGATGAAATCCCTAAGAGAGTTACACCATGAGAAATCTTTCTAATTATTAATCGATTTTCGCTATCTCCTTATAGATTATTATTGCTAGAGGTGTTGGTGTGTTGTAGTAACTTAATAAACGCTCAAACAAGGTATGTTGGCTAAACTTTCTCTCTCGGAATGAAATTCCATTATATTTCCGTAAGTTCAAGTATGATCGGCTTAAAAATCCCTAATTTCTACATTCTGATTATCCCCTATAAACATATAAACTGTATTATTCTGAATGAGCTTTATATGAAAAGTTAGATGTTTAAAGTATGGTTTGTTTATTATGTTTGTATGGCTTTGAGTCGTATGGTAAATGAAAACTAGTATATCAATTGGGTTAGGAAAACTCGGTATGCTTAATACTCTTAATTACTCCCACGTGTACTTTATGACTTGATTGAGTATGTTTCATTGTTAATAATCTATAAAGATGTTTGGAAATGAATTAAATTAATTGGGTTACTGCTTATTTGTGACTTTGATGTGTGTTCTTATTGTTGGTTGGTATATATCTTTCTTTAGAATGAACCCTTTGTGTTAAAAGTTTCATTACTAACGCACTTGAGGTATACGATTTCTGGAATGTTCTATATGTTGGTATTTGGTGGTGATCCTTGAAATTAAACGAAGTGAAATTCTTGGATATAAATAAAATGCGGCCTCATGCCATGAATAATGAAACTTGTAAAAGGCCCAGAGAACCAATGGAACATTGTTATGGTGGGAGGTTGAAAATGCTAATAAAAGAGTTGTACAATGTGAAAAGTTCTGAGATGAATACATTTCTATATATTTATGTTACCTTTATGTGCAAACTGAGTATAAAAATGATTTTGGGAGCATCATTAGCAAAATTGAGGAAGGGTAGGTCATAAGGCTCACACCTGAAACTACACGTGCCGGTGTAGGGGTGGATTGTGATTTGGGATGAAATTGTGATTATTCCCCTAAATTGGGATGAAAATGGTACCTGTGAATTGGAAAAGAAAAATCCAACCCATAGGGAATATGTGGGAAGGAGCCTAGCTGATCGGGTGGAGATCAGACTCCATGTTGCGCACATGGTGGTACTATTCTTGTAACAACTTTCTTTCGCATCATATGTCAAACCACATTGTCTGTGGGGAGATGGCCTAGCCGATCGGGCGTGATCGGACTCCGTGCTAACAAATACGGTGGTAATCGGTGCTAATGATCTCCCGACCATATATATATATATATACTATTTTTGAACTTTGAAAATCGTAATGTTTCAATTGGTTATTTGGATATTGTTGATTGCGACTTGTTGTTCTCTATGTGTTGTCTTTGCCTGTATGGACTATCTATTTTGAAACAGGACTTTTAGCTATATATACTAGTACTATTCGATAGTACTAACGTCCCTTTTGCCGGGGGCGCTGCATCTTTAATGGATGCAGGTGGTTCCACGATAGGCGGCAGTGATCAGTGATAGCAGTATACACTTCCCAGCTCACTTGGTGAGCCCCACTTCATTTCGGGGTCTTGAACCTTTTGTTCCTCATGTATCTGTTTTTCACTTTCTTACCATGTTTTGAGGTATAGCCGGAGTCTTGTTGTCGGCATTTTCTTATTACAATTTAGTTGTACTTAGAGGCTTCGTAGACAGTTTGTGGATGGTGCCTGATGTTAGGAATGGAGCTAGAAATGTTGGTATTTAGCAAACAAATATGTTTTTCATTAAATCCATAAACTTGTAATATTTTGTTAATGTGAATGAAGTTGTTAATGGAAATGAAATGGAAGTCGTAATGAAATACTTCAAGAATTTGATTAATGGATTTTATATCCCCTTCACAAATGAATTAGTTTAGGTAGAATGAAATCTAACAGGATTGCTCAGTCGAGTTTACTCGGTTGAGCGCCGGTCGCGCTCCTCGATTTTTGGGGCGTGACATCCTAAAATTTCTAGGTTTTAATTACTAACTTATTTCGTTTGTGTATAAATTTAATGTTTTGTTAATTAGTTAATTAGTGTTTCAATTGATTGTTTAACTTTGCATTTTATTAAAATCTAGGGTTTTAATTCTTGTTTTAATTGAATTGATTACATATGGTGTAAATTGAATATTTGAGTTTGTATTGTTTTGAATAATTTAGTTAGAATTGAATTATTAACATAGAATTCAATTTAGTTTTTAGGATTTGTTCTTGTGAATTGAACTTTTACGGTATAGGTTTAACTTTTAGGATATGAATTGAACTTTTTGGATATGAATTGAACATTTAGGATCTGAATTGAAATTTTTGGATATGAATTGAACTTTTAAGATATGAATTGAACTTTTAGGATATAAATTGAACTTTTAGAATATAAATTGAACTTTTAGGATATGAATTTAACTTTTAGGATATGAATTGAACTTTTTGGATATGAATTGAACTTTTAGGATATAAATTGAACTTTTTGGATATGAATTGAACTTTTAGGATATAAATTAAACTTTTAGTTTATGTTTAAACTCTTAGGATATGAATTGAACTTATAATTTATAATTAATTATATTTAATATAATTTAATTTTGGTGTAATTAGGAAAAAATAATTATCTTAATTAACTGAAAAAGATTTAATTAATTAATAATTGTAGAATAATTGAATTTGTTCTTGTTTTATTTTTATAGATGGAACATCATACTTGGATGTACAATAGGAATTATCCTAATCGACGGGGATTGCGGGAGGATTTTGTAGAAGGAGTTGATAACTTTATTAGACATGCAATGTCACTTTCACATACCAAATTGAAGGAGTAATTAGGTGCCCTTGTGTCACGTGCGATTGTGTGAAGTTTAAAAAACCGGAGGAAGTTAAGCTTCATCTTTATAAGAAGGGGTTTATAGAGAATTACTTTGTGTGGACTAATCATGGTAGCCGTGGAATATTTCATAACATGGTTGTTGATGAAAGTAGTAGGTCGGTGGAGAATACAAATCATGATTCTAGAATTCAGGATATGGTTGCGGATGCTTTTGGGATGCACTTTAGGGGTGAGCCCAATGAAAAAGTGGAAAAAACTCCTAATGATGATGCAAAACATTTTTATGAACAGTTAGAGGAAGCTAGTCGTCCACTACGTGAAGGAAGTTTGCAGTCTGATCATTCTGTTATAGTTAGATTACTAAGTATAAAATCTTATTGGAATATTTCTCAAGCAGCCACAGACTCTTTCATTAACCTTATGAATGAACTAGTTGATCCAAATATCAACTTACCTGGTGATTTCTATAAGGCAAAGAGATTGGTTTATAAGTTAGGACTTTCGTCAGAGAGAATTGATTGTTGTGAACATGGATGCATGTTATGTTATAAAGATGATGCAAATTTAGAAAGTTTTAAATTTTGTGAAAAACCTCGTTTCAAGAGGCTTTCCAACGAGAATATGGTCGCTGAAAAGGCGATGAATTATTTACCTCTTATACCTAGGTTAAAGAGGTTATATGCGTCGATGAGTTCTGCTCCTCATATGAGATGGCACTTTGAAAATAGAAGACCACTTGGTGTTATGTGTCATCCTTCAGATGGAGAAGCTTGGAAGCACTTTGATTGGACATATCCAGATTTTTCTAGTGAACCAAGGAACATTCGGTTATGTTTGTGTGTGTATGGGTTCACGCCTTTTTCTATATCTATGACACCATATTCATGATGACCTATCTTTCTTACACTTTATAATCTACCACCTGAGTTGTGTATGACTAGTCCATATATATTTTTAAATTGTATTATCCCCAATCCACGTAATCCGAAAAGTTTGATTGATGTATATTTGCAAATTTTGATTGATGAGCTAAAACAGTTGTGCTATGATGGTGTTGAAAGATATGACAACCAAGCAGAATTTTAATTTATGTGCTAATTTAATGTGGACTATTAACGTTTTCCTGTGTATAGAATGTTGTCTGGGTGGATGACTGCTGGGAAGCTATCTTGTCCTTAGTGCATGGAAAATGGTAAAGCATTCACTTTGAAACATGGCCGAAAGCAATCAAGTCTTGATTGTCACCGTCAATTCTCCACCTCCGATACTTTCAGGTGAAGAAATTTGGGAGAGGGTCCAGAACTTCAGTAAAGTTATTGAGGCTCCACCTTATAGATTCCTCGGATATGGTGTTACCCGTAATCGGACGAAACATAGTATATTTTGGGAGTTGTCATTTTGGAAGGATAGTTTTCTCCGACACAACCTTGATGTCATGCATATTGAGAAGAATTACTTTGACCATTTGTTCAACATAGTGATGGATGTTAAAGGTACGACAAAAGATAACCCAAAGGCTATAATGGACTTACAAGAATATTTCAGGCGGCCTGCATTATACTTGCAGACAGCAAACAATGGTAAGGTGTTCAAGCTCAAAGAAATATACATTCACTTTGGTGGAAAGACGACAAATTTGTGACGTGGTTACGAAATTGAAGATGCCTTAGGGTTATGCATCGAATCTAGGAAAAAAAGTAGATATGGAGGTAGGGAAGTTGAGCCATTTGAAAATTCATGACTGTCATGTTTTCATGGAGACCTTAGTGCCTATTGAATTTTGTGGTTTGCCTGAAAGAATCTGGAAACCCATCGCAGAGATTAGTTTGTTTTTCAAAGACTTGTGTTCTAAGGGAAGAAAACTACTTCGACTGGATTAGAACCTTCGTGTAACTTCTGCTAAGATGGAAAAAATATTTCCATGTGATTTCTTTGATGTGACGGAACACCTTCCAATCCACCTTCTACACGAGGCACGAATTGGAGGGCATGTTCAATGCAGATGGATGTATCCCTTTGAGATGTAATATTATAAGTTTGTTGTAATATTCTATTTTATTTGAATGTTCTTGGCTAACATGACATTATGTAGGACAATTGGAAAATGCAAACAATTTGTTAAGCAGAGATATAGGATTGAAGGATCTATATGTGAAGCCTATCTTGCAAAGGAAACTGCACATTTTTGTTCCTATTATTTTGAGAGTAACGTGCCATGTTCTAGGAATAGGCCCAATAAGCACACTGTCGAATGTGTTAGTGATCCATTATATCCACAAATGTCCATATTCAATCAACCAAGTCGATGTTCTAATGATGTTAGAAAGAGAATTTTGAGTGATATGGAATACAAGTCAGCTACAACTCATGTGTTGCTAAATTGTCCCGAAGTTCTCTCAAGTAATTTTTGATTTATTAGTTATCAAAATGTAATTACATATTGATGCAACTACTAAAAATATTTGATGTGTCACAGTCACTTCGTGGGTCAATTTTTCCATGATGTTGTATATACGAGATTTGATATGTGGTTCAAACAGTTTGTAAGTTTATCTTGATGATGTTCTTGTTAAGTTTCCGTTATATATATATATATATATATATATATATATATATATATATATATATATATATATATATATATATATATATATATATATAT